>SKCR01005262.1:0-25929 GCA_019454045.1 Zanthoxylum bungeanum | reverse complement strand
TCAACTTTTTCAAAATAGTACCATGCATGAGTAAGAGTAATTACTTGGAACTCTTTTTACTCTTGACCTCAGCAGCAGCAGCAGCTTTGGCAAGGGTGGTAGGTTTTATTACACTTTTAGGGTTAAGTGCTTTTCGAATTTTAAATGCAGCCCAAGCTGTGCCTATGGCATGCCCAGCTGCATCGAGTCCTTCATTGGTTGCTTCAGCTGCTTTTTCCCCGTACCTGGTTCAAATTCAAACTTGAATAGTCACACTCACACATGAATCATCATGACTAACTCATACGACTAATAATTTTCTTAAATCTTTCATGGCACAAAGTAGGCTACCAAAATGAACAGTTAAAAGGGTATAGTTACAGTACTATGGTATCGATACCAGGGCATTAAAGTTGAAACAATAGCTATTGAAGTTGAAACGGAGGCCATTGAACTTGAAACTTCTATAATTGAACATGAAAAATTTCAAGTTCATTGGCTCCGTTTCAAGTTCAATGGGTTGGATCTCAACTTCAATGCCACTGGTATTGGTACTGAGGTATATTAGCGAAACCTGTTAAAAAGAGGTTCTTAATTGATTCTATGATAGACACAAACCCTTTGAATTTAGTGCCAGAAAATAAGAGCAACATTCTATAAACAAGTGCTTTTTGACACAAGCTTGAGTTGCATTTCCATTATTCTGGGTAAAACTTTGTTCCACTTTTTCTTGGCTGAGTAGTAACTTTATTATTTTCTTACCATTACAGCAAAAGGGTTTATATAATTGGATTGAAACTTACTTGTGAGAGACCAGTTGAGTTGTGACAGTGGATGATGTTGACATTACATTCTTTCCTGCTACTTCAACTGCATCACATACCTTGTCTGTTTTCAGGAGAAATAAATCAGTGATAAATATAATGAAAAAGTTAAGTGGATGAACAAAATTCGAATCACCAGAAAAAAAAAATCCGTGTCAGAAATGGGAGTAATGTTATTGGTCTTCAAAAGTTCAACGTAGTACAATGTTATTGGGCAGATCAAAATCCGTAATTCACTGCGAATCCAGCCATGATAAAAAATGAGAGAAAGTGAAGGATCCACAAAGCACAGATTCATCAATTCAATACTGACACCAAAAGTGAATCAATGGTTGACCCCAAGGCAAAAGAAAGCTAAGTTTTAAAATTTTGATTTAGAATTTTAACAATTAGTCTCATGCAATTTACTGATGAATTAATTGCCATCATTAAATATCATTTTAACTTTAAATATCTATCATTAGATTGTATGATATCAATGACTAAAATTAGGACTTGTGAAAATAAAGTTCCAAACATCATCCAAATAGCTTTATTTGAAAAAGGCACATAAAACTAGCAATTTCACATCATTCTCGCATCAACTATTTTTTTCCTTGATAGGAACCTCAAAACATTTATATTAATAACAATAAGCAAAGAAGTTACAGAAGCTAACTCAAAGCACTGAAATTGTGAGCGTAGTAAGCAAAACCACCAATGACCCCTCCACAAAGGTGCCTCAAAAAGCATTTTCAAAATCTTTGGACACGAGGCCCATGGATTCATAGAGATTCGGAAAATGGGTTTGTCCTACAACAATGGCTTCTCCTTCTAAAAAAGATCATAACAGTATATCTAAGATAAAAGCCCATTAAAACATTGGAAGATCATTCAAATTGGCAGATCTCAAATATTAAGTATCAAAGTTCACTGACTCAAGGGACTTGTGAACATTAAGTCAATGACCTAAAAAAAGTAGAAGAAAATCAGCTGTATAAATGTTATTCCTTAGGACAATTAGGACAGTCAAACTGATCTGATGCCCTTGACAAATAAATTTATTTATACTTGTGGAGTTGTGGTAAATATTTAATAATTCCCTATTTATCAAACTTCATAGACAGTATACCCTAAAAATGTTTAGAGGCATGAGTCATGACTGAGGTGAGACATCAAAATGGCAGCAAAGGTTTAAACACATATAAAACCAAACAAAGGGAAAATTTTAAGGACCAAATACTGAAATGCAAAGGAGTACACAGATCCACATTTCATGCAAACATTACATTGTGGAAATGGGAAGTTCTATGAAACATGCAACTTAATGAATGTATAAAACCAAGGTACCAAGATTATAAACATACTGAATCCATCCAGAGATGCAAGGACAATTTCCCCAGGGATGAGTTTGAAAAACTTCTTGCCAGCTTTTGTGTTGGCAACTGAACTCGTGAAAAACCCAGAGACTTTCACAACTCCAGAGAGAACCCCAGTTGCTACTTTTTCTGTCATTTTTGTCACTCTTTTGACCCTACACAAAATAAGGCAACCAATATACTACAATATTATAGCTCAGTATTAAAACATCTATCAACAAAAAGCAAAGACAAAAGGAAAATTCTACTAAATTATAGCACCATAGTCTTAATTGCTTGTCCACAATAATACTCAAAAACGCATTTAAATTTACCATCCAATTTTACTATCTTTGCTGCACATCTAAACACACTGGCATTTCCACCAATAACCAAAACAAACTAATAAAACCAAAAAGACAGTAACAAACACCACCACAACTCATAACACCGAAGCCATACCTTCCAAATACCAACCAAAGCTGAGCTTATCACTATATTCAACAAATAACATTGATGCTAGCATTTCTTATTACCTTTTAATCCTCTTCAATGTCTCAGGACTAACCTCAGAATTTCCCCCAGGAACCATCCTCTTCTTCAAAACCTCATTTCCCCACTTCAACCTCTCCACGGTTACGTCCCCACACCACAAAATTCCCCTAATCAGCTGCCCTGATCCTGCTGCAACCAATTTTGCAGCTATCCCACTATACTCCTCCACATTGGGCGCCAACGTAGTCCAATACGCAGCACTCTTTTCCTCCACCGCTACCCTCTTCTTCCCCGTCATCTCCATCGGCGCCACTTCCCCCGCTATTTCCCCATCCAACTCCTTCACCTTCTCCGAAACTCTCTGCAACGAAAAAAAACTGTACTCTTGCAATATTCCATCTAATTCCTTCAATAATTTCTCCTGTCCTTTCGACGCAATTGTAAGCCCGTAATTTAGCACATCAGAATCAGATTTTGATCCAGGCTGAGGCGGGAAATTGAGAGAGAAAAAATAATGAGAATCATCAAGCTTAACTGTGGCGATATCTTTAGTTAACGGCCATTGGATCTCGTCACCGACGGAAGCGAGTACTGCTACAACGTTTCCGTCCTGGATTAGGCGAATGATCGTAAAATCGCTGCAAGCGAGCTCCACGCTGTAGGATCTATCAATGAGGTGGAGGATTGCGCCGGGAACTTTAATTAGGGTTTCTTCGGAAGCTTGCGGTGGCGCCGAGGGTTCCGCATTATTGACCGTTTCGTCGGTTTCCGGGAACAAGTTCTCTGTTAAATAACTCATGTCGACCGACGGATAGAGACTTGACGGCGGTGGTTGTGGTGGCGCTGATGGTGCCGGTGATGACTGGAAGTGATAATTGATCGGAACTTCGGGGTTTGAATCGCTTACTTCGGGGTAAAGGAAGGGTTTTTTGGATTGATTAGGGTTAGGGTTTGGTTGTTGATACGACATCGTTTTGAGTTGGGGGGTGATCTGAATGCTAGCGAGATTGAGTGATTGGAGGGAAAGAGACTTTGGCGTTGACGGTAACAGAGGACGACGACGTCGGAGTAAGGGACACGTGGCGGGATCTGGAGATTCGGGTTTTGAAAGTCGAGACGGTTTTAACTGTCTTGGAAAAATTCCCGCGCTTTGTATGGTTAATGATTATTTAATTCTGTGTAATTGTGTAGATTAAAAATAAATATTCCATTTTGTGAATTGTGAATTGTGATCTAGCCATCTTTTTAGTGATTTATTTTAGGGTTGTCAGAGCATCTCCAAAAGAATTAGAAAATATATAATATCCTATTAAAATAAAAAATTTATTAAATTAATTAATTTATTTTGTAATTTATTATTTTAAATTATAAAATTAAAATAATAAATTATTATAATAAGAAAAATATCATAATCTTTTATTGAATTAAAAAATACGTGGCATTTAATCTGTACAATTAATTTTTTTATTAAATTATAAAATTAAAATAATAAATTATTAAAATAATAAACATATTACAACATAAATAAGAAAAATATAGTAAAATGTGAAATATTTGTACAAAACTTAGCCTATTTTTTAGAATTTAAGTATATTATTATTTGTTATTTTATTTTGAATTATTTCTACAAGTTTTTTTTATGAATTTTTTATATTTGTTGTGCTTCAAGATACAACATTCGACTCTTGCACAGTGAATTAGAATTATTGTTTGAGAACTAACAGACAAACGAAATATGTATAAATATTAGGGGCAGCTGAATTAATTGTCTGATTTATACCATAAAATCAACGAGATCCAGAGTATTTACAAGATCAATACCTAAAATATCATCAATATTTTTGTTATGATAAGAAATTATAATTAAAGATATGTTCAATCTGCGCAAAGTGTGTGTCGTGTGCTAGTCTTTATAAAACTTTTATATTTTATTATTTTTCTATTAATAGTGTAGGAAATTCTCTAATATTTATAATTGTATGAGAGACATGTCCTTTAAGAAGTGTCTTATAAGAAGTCTCAAGTTGAATTAACATATACTCTAAGATTGATAGAACATGACATTTGAAGTTAAATGACATTATGGAGAGATATAATTCTTAGAAGGATTACATCCTAATCTAAATGGTGCCTTTAAAGGCACCCTTATATGCTTATAAAAAGGGGTTATTGGGTTTATTTCCATTTATTAAAATCATCATCTTCTTCATTTATCCTTGGGCATATTAGTGAGTATAAGGTCTTAATAAATAAAAAAGAGTTTCCATCATTTGTTCCTCGTTCAAGTTGTTGAAGAAAATTGTGCGCCTTTTACAAGAAGCAACCAAGTATCCTGGAAGAATCTTAGCCACAAAAGATCCATAGTGCACTGAGGCAGGGCTAGAGACTTTCTCGACTTAGTTCAAGATTATCTTCTTCTACATTGTATTTTTCAGGTTTTTCTAATACTTGTGTTTGTGTTCAATTTATAATTTTCCATGGTTCTATTTGATGATTTTGATTGAATAATGCATGTTAATAATGGTAGAGAACACATCTTACCCAACAATCTTAAGAATTTATTAACTTATATGTGTTGGTAACTTTGATTTATGCATGGTTATTCTTCTTTCTTTGGAAATATGTATCATGTGCATGAAAATATGTAAATGCGTTTGAACGCTAGACGAACGCATAAGAAAAATCTTGTATTCCGTATTTTCGTTCGAATGTTGTGATGAACGTCACACGAACGCAAACTCTCTAAAAAGGTTCATTCGAACGCGTTATCAAACGCCACACGAACGTGAATTCTATGGAAATATTCATTTGAACGATTGAACGAACGTGACACTAACGCGAGTCATATCTAGGAAATTTTCAGATTTGAATTAATTTTGGTAAAATAACATACATAATTTAGTTTGTATAAATTCATAGATTTACATCAATCTAGTATCTAGATATTTTCATATATAATGCACGCTTCGATTATAAATATTTGGTAATATAGACATAAGTTGAATATATGCATAGTGTAATATTAACTTAGTAAAAATCATATACTGAACTTTTGTAAACTTGATAGTATAGGTTTTAGTTAATATTAGGGTGTTCAATTATCACATGCATGCACCTAATCCACTATGTGATAAAGTTGAGAATTATTTAATCTTATTAATCGATTGTTGCATACTTGGTTAAAGTGTATCAATAAAGACTTGGTTCGAGCTATACACAGGTAATTCCTTTCAAGCTTGATTGATTTTATACCTTATATAATTGTTATACTTGAACTTGAGAATTGAAGTGTAATATTAAGATTGAATGCCTAATATTTTCTATTGAGAAAATGTCTAAAGAAATTTTGTCACAAAGGCGATAAGAGCATAATGGATTATTAGTGTAACAAATTCAAGGACTTGTGTTATTTGGTACTACTATCCAAAATAATAACAAGTAGATTATTAGTGTAACATATAAACATGATCATACAGTTGATATTTGTATGATTTCTCTTGTGTAGACTTATTGGTTATTGTTTTATTTCCAGTTACACATGGCTAGTGCAAATATCATAGTATCGATCGTTCATGAAGAGAAACGGGATAATTTCAATGGAGCAAACTTCAAACAATGGCATAGCAAAATGCTGTTCTACCTGACCACACTGCAGTTGGCTAAATTTCTTAAGGAAACTCATTCGGGTCATGTGGAGGGAGAAACTGAAGCAGCTATGCAACTATGAGTTGAGGCATGGTCGCAAGGTGATTTTTTATGCAAGAACTACCTTTTGGGTGGTCTTGACAACACCATGTATAATGTGTAACAAGACATGACTTTTGTGAAGATTCTTTGGGAATGTCTCGAGAAGAAATATAAAACAGAGGATGTCATACAAAAGAAATTTATCGTAGGTGGGTTCATGGACTACAAAATGGTAGATTCAAGGATGGTAATGTCTCAATTGGGTGAACTACAATTGGTCATTCACAAAATACTGGATGAGAGAATGCAACTCCATAATACATTTCAAGTGGCCACAATTATTGAGAAGTTGCCTCCATCATGGAAGGATTGCAGAAGTTATCTGAAACACAAGAAAAAACGAATGAGTCTTAAAGATTTGAGAGTTAGATTGAGAATCGAATAAAACAACAGGAAGTTTGAGAAGGTTAACTACCAGACCATAGAGTCTAAGGCCAACATCATTGAGAGTGGAAAAGTAGCAAAAAGAGAAAGAACATTAGAGCTGAATCTTCCCATGGACGATCATTTGATCATGGGAAACTCGTTTACTTTCAAAGTGATTGGACAAGACATAATAGTTCTAAAAATGACATCTGGGAATGAGCTTACAATGAAGAATGTTATGCATGTTCCTGATATTCAGAAGAACTTGGTTTCAAGTTTACTTCTCAGCAAGGATAAGTTTAAGTTAGTTTTTATTTCTGAAAAATTTGTATTGACCAAAAATGATGTCTATGTGGGAAAATGATACCTTACTGAGAGCTTATAAATAGAATATAATGATTGTCAACCAACATAATGTTATTAATAATAATAAAACTACATCTTCTACTTATATAAAGAGTCATAAAATATATGACATGGTAGGTTGGGGCGTGTTAATTATGATACAATGCATAAATTAATTAATATGGACCTTATACCTAAATTACAATTGATAACCAACATAAATGTGAAGCATGTGTTGAAACGAAAATGAATAGAATATTATTTCATTCCATAGAATGAAGTTCTTGGAACTTATTCACATCGAAGTGTCTGATATGAATGTTGTGCAAATAAGAGGCAGTAAAAAGTGCTTTATCACTTTTATCGATGAGATCACAAGATTTTTCTATATGTATTTGTTGAGGAGCAACTATGAAGCTATTAAAAGCTTTATACACTATAAGAATGAAGTTGAAAATCAACTTGGCAAGAAAATCAAAGGAATCATGAGTGATAAGGGATATGAATATATGTCACCATTTGGTGAATATTGTTCCAACCATGGAATTATTCATGAAACTACTGCTCCTTATTCACTTCAGCAAAATGGGATTGCGGAATGAAAAAATCGAACGTTGAAGGAAATGATGAATGTCATATTAACAAAATCTGGTTTACCTTAGAAATTGTGGGGGGAAGCCTTGCTTTCAGCCAACTACGTTCTGAACAAGTTACCTCACAAAAAAATGGACAAGACATCATATTAATTGTGAAAAGGTCACGCACATTCCTACAAATATTTGAAAGTGTGGGGTGTCTTACCAAAGTGATGGTTTTTAAACCTAAAAGGGTTATAATATAAACCAAAACTGTTGACTGTATATTGATTAGATATGCTCGCAACAGTAACACACATCGATTCTTGGTATATAAATATGAGATTCCTGACATTAATCCAAATATGATAATTGAGTCAAGAAATGTGAAATTCTTTGAAGAGACATTTACTTATAAAGAAAAATAAAGAACATAATCTCTCAAAAGAACCATTGATACTGCTACAAGTTGTGATCAAGTTAATCAAGAATCAGATAAATATGAAAATATTGAGGAAAATAAACCTAGATATAACAATAAAGCAAGAACGTCTAAATTATTTGGACCTAATTTTCTGACATACCTGTTAGAAAATTAGCCTCAAATTATAAAGAAACGATGTATTCTTCGGAGGCACATTTATGGAAAAAGGCTATCAATAGTGAGATTCAGAGGCACATTTATGGAAAGAGACTATCAATAGTGAGATTGATTGTATCCTTCAAAACCATACTTGGGAGTTGGTTGCTCTTCCTCCAGGTTGTAAATCATTGGGCTACAAATGGATTTTCAAACGGAAGATGAAGCCAGATGGATCAATAGATAAGTACAAGACAAGATTTATCATAAAAGGTTATAGAAAAAAATAGGGCATTGATTTATTTGATACATATTCACTAGTGACCCGTATCACTTCAATAAGAATGCTTATAGCCATAGCAACTATATTTGGTCTTGAAATACATCAAATGGATATAAAGACGATATTCTTAAATAGTGAATTGGATGAAGAGATTTACATGAAACAACCAGAAGGTTTTAATGTCTTTGGACAATAACACAAAGTGTGCAAACTTGTAAAATCCTTGTACAGATTAAAACAAGCACCTAAATAATAACATGAGAAATTTGGCAAAGACATGTTGTCAAGTGGATTCAAAATCAATGAGTGCAATAAGTGTGTATACATTAAATTAACTCAAAATAATATGTCATTGTATGCCCTCTACTATGGAATTTGACCAGAAATTTGATATGAAAGATTTAAGAGTGGTTGATGTGATTTTAGAATTAAAACCTCTAAAACATCAGAGGGATACATATTATCTCAGCCTCGTTATGTTGAGAAATATACAACTAAAGAGATCTGAACGTAGTGATGAACACTAAAAAGTGCATATTTATTAAAAGAAAAATTAATCATTTTACACTTGTAGTTTAATTAATCCCCTTAATTTAGTACATTTATGAAATAACAATTAAATTTATGATTTATATATTTTTATTGTGATTTTTTATTTCTCATGTAGGTGTACGGGCCAAATTAAACAAATACACCACCGCCAATCATCAAGCATGAGTCGTATACACGTTATATATCATTCACCAAGTGGGCCACATGCACAAAGTCATAGACATACGTCGGCTGTGGGCTTCACCATGCATCTTGTCCAAAGTTACCTTTGTCTTTAGTTCATCAAATCAATTGTTTTGGTCTTCATCACTTCAACATGAAAATGAGGCATCTTCCAGTCGACAAAGCGCCAACACGTGGGATTAGCATTTCGATTGATTGAGGCTACAAGGCCTAGTAGGGTCAGAATGGCATCAACGCACTTTTTGCCCAATAAATGCCCCACTCACCAAATCTCCATTCAAAAACTCTAATAACAAAGTCGTATGCAAGGGTCAAGAGAAGATAATACACGTGAAGAGTAAGTCCACTCAAAAATAAATAAAAATAAAAATAAAGTGTTTTTATGGCCTACGCTGTAGAGAATTGCAGACATGGGCTTGAAAGCCCACTGGTTCAAAGAACCCTTAGCATGCCCAACACGTGAAGCCATGGAGAGAGAGAAAAGTTGGCCATGTAGAGGATTATAATAAGTCATCCAGATTTCAGATATATATGGCCCAGGTTGGTATCTCCACGGTTGAGTCGACATGTGCACTGCAAAAAACAAGCTAAGTCCCACATGCCAAAAGCACACTGACACCACTTGAAGAGATATGCCCACCTGAATTTGCAGCTTGGGGTCTCACGTTTGTCAGTTGGCCCACTCTTCATGCCCCTGCTTTCCCAGCTAGCCCATTCAGTCAGCCCATGAGAGAAGACTTTTCACACCGAAGATAAGCAAGCCACGCAGCCTATGTCAGTCCTAATTAACATGCATGCCTCCAGCCGACATGGATGCCTCCAGCCGACATGTGTGTCACCAGCCAACTTGCCTGTTTCCAACCTACGTGTGTGCAGCCAACGTACATGGCTCCAGCCAACTTGTATACCTCAAGCCAATGGACGAGCATCCATCCAAGTTGCGTCAGCCACTAGCCAACATGCATGCCTCCACTAAGACATCCAAACGAAACAATCCACAAGCTTTTACCATGAGTCGAATGAATAACGACGAGCACACTGCAGCCAAAATTGAAGGAGACTATAGCTGACAAAGTGAATGAAGCCAATATGCATATTGCCAATGAGATTCCTCCACACGCTAATATTCTATTCTCTATCATTATTCATCTTCCTGTCGTTTACGAGAATATGGTCCACGTGAGGCATGGGCACGAATGGTACTTGAATATATTTGGTATGCTTCCGATCTGTGGGAGTCCTCGACATTGGAGGTCGGAACAATGTTACTCTCCATATTACATGATGTGTAGTCGCAAGCAGAAGAGAAGCCCGTGTGATATGGGAAGAAGGAGTTGTTGGCCCAGTGGATGTTTTACTACACTTCATATGCTCGATTGGAAGGACCTCACAAGCTTTACGGCAGACTGAGGGAGGTTGAGTAAAAATGATAGAAAATGTGTTGTCGTTCGAAGCAAATGCGTTGAGCAAGGCGTGGAACTGTTCTATTTTTTAAAAAATTTAAAAAAAAAAAAAAAAAAAAAAAAAAATTGATAGTAGTCTTATGACCTTCATCAAGTCTTGTGGTATGAAGATTCTCATAGATATTCATTAGGTTCATTAGATTGTGTCTTATGGACCTCCATCGGGTCCATTTGGTGGTCCACTCGACAATAGTATCATGGACCTTCAGAACTAGTAGTATGAGAAGGAAAGACTCTCATAGACCTTCTTCAGGTCTAGTAGGGTAAAGATCCGCATTGATTCGTATAGAATCATGATAGAATGAAGAATGAAAACCCCCGTGGATCTTCATCAGATATGAAGACTCCATGAACCTTCATAAGATATAGTGGAGTATGTATACTTTCTTGGAACTTCATTGGGTCTTGTAGAGTATAAACTCTGATGTACCTTCAAGCATAGTAGAATGAAAACTTTCTTAGACCTCCATCAGATCTTGTAAATTGTAAATTCCATGTACTTTCATCAATATGAATGGTCATCTTGATACATAAGTTAATGAAACATACTCCATATGGGACATCATCACCTTCTGCCCAATCGACACAACAGGCATGTAAAGGATACTCATTGTTTCAGTTAAACAGAGTATGGTTCTTATATTGAAGAGCAATTGACTAGTCACTCGACAAATCCTCCAGACGACAGGTACCGTTATTCTCCTTATATACTTACCTTGATTGTGGTTTTGAAATTTGCAAGCAATGCCATATGACAAAGTTGAAGACCTTGACTACTCTTGTATGGAGTATATCCTGAACCTTTATCTGGTTCAGTCGACCGGGGACATCCCCCATGGACTCATGTCGAGTCAAGTTGTAGATATGGATTACACATGTCGTATGACTTATATCCTGAACCTCAATCTGGTTCAGTCGGCCGGGGACATCCCCCATGGACTCATGTCGAGTCAAGTTGTAGACATGCATTACACATGTCGTATGACTTATATCCTGAACCTCAATCTGGTTCAGTCGACCGAGGACATCCCCCATGGACTCATGTCGAGTCAAGTTGTAGACATGGATTACACATGTCGTATGACTTATATCCTGAACCTCAATCTGGTTCAGTCGACCGAGGACATCCCCCATGGACTCATGTCGAGTCAAGTTGTAGACATGGATACACATGTCGTATGACTTATATCTTGAACCTCAATCTGGTTCAGTCGACCGAGGACATCCCCCATGGACTCATGTCGAGTCAAGTTGTAGACATGGATTACACATGTCGTATGACTTATATCCTGAACCTCAATCTGGTTCAGTCGACCGAGGACATCCCCCATGGACTCATGTCGAGTCAAGTTGTAGACATGGATTACACATGTCGTATGACTTATATCTTGAACCTCAATCTGGTTCAGTCGGCCGGGGACATCCCCCATGGACTCATGTCGAGTCAAGTTGTAGACATGGATTACACATGTCGTATGACTTATATCCTGAACCTCAATCTGGTTCAGTCGACCGAGGACATCCCCCATGGACTCATGTCGAGTCAAGTTGCAGACATGGATTACACATGTCGTATGACTTATATCCTGAACCTCAATCTGGTTCAGTCGACCGAGGACATCCCCCATGGACTCATGTCGAGTCAAGTTGTAGACATGGATTACACATGTCGTATGACTTATATCTTGAACCTCAATCTGGTTCAGTCGACCGAGGACATCCCCCATGGACTCATGTCGAGTCAAGTTGTAGACATGGATTACACATGTCGTATGACTTATATCCTGAACCTCAATCTGGTTCAGTCGACCGAGGACATCCCCCATGGACTCATGTCGAGTCAAGTTGTAGACATGGATTACACATGTCGTATGACTTATATCCTGAACCTCAATCTGGTTCAGTCGACCGAGGACATCCCCCATGGACTCATGTCGAGTCAAGTTGTAGACATGGATTACACATGTCGTATGACTTATATCCTGAACCTCAATCTGGTTCAGTCGACCGAGGACATCCCCCATGGACTCATGTCGAGTCAAGTTGTAGACATGGATTACACATGTCGTATGACTTATATCTTGAACCTCAATCTGGTTCAGTCGACCGAGGACATCCCCCATGGACTCATGTCGAGTCAAGTTGTAGACATGGATTACACATGTCGTATGACTTATATCCTGAACCTCAATCTGGTTCAGTCGACCGAGGACATCCCCCATGGACTCATGTCGAGTCAAGTTGTAGACATGGATTACACATGTCGTATGACTAATACCTTCCTGGCCTAAGCAAGTCCAGCCGACCGGGGACATCCCCCATAGACTCATTTCGAGTCAATTTATTGACATGGAGGGCACATGTCGTATGACTGATATACTGACCTTCATTGGGTCCAAACAATTGGGTACTTCCCCGATGGCTCTTGTAGACTCAAGTTGATAACTTGACATTCATTTGGTTCAATTAGTAGGCAGCATCAACGCTCGACTACAGCTACATAATATGGCCTCGTCCCAGGCGACACATGCGTCAAGTACTCTCCAAGCCAATGACTCTTGACTTAGAGAGTAGGGGACAAACTGTACGGGCCAAATTTGGTCCAGGGGTAGTTTCGTCATTTTGCTTCAGGCCCAATACTGGACGCACCCCTGAAGCCTCCTAATCAAACCCCAAAGACATAATGTCGGCCCAGGCCCGATGAGCACCAACACCCGTAACCGAAGGACCATCCAGAGGCCCGCCCACGTAGCGCCTAAGTTCATAAACTCAACAGTTTCCAGCCTACAACGGGCAAAACATAATAAAACCCCTCATGAAGTCAACCGTTATCGACGCCCAACGGACAAACAATCAAAGAGCAGTAAATGCACACAGAGGCATCTATATAAGAGAAGAGGGTCCAGAAGAAAAGGGGATTCAACTTCTAGCACTCCTACTCACAGCTTTGAGACATCCTCAAGCTCATCATACCTCCGACTGACCGCCCTCACGGCACCCTACGAAGCTTAAGGTAGTATCCAACCTTTGACTTCCCACTTTCTAACTCCTTAATACCTTCACTGACTTGAGCGTCGGAGTGCCCCCGGCACCCACCACACCGGTGGGCAGAACTCCCGCTCATTTTACTCTTGTTTTGCAGGATCGCTAGCGCCCCCAACTACAAATTCTCGATTGTGGACCTCGGGCGAAAACCAGCGTCTACAGTAGGTGGAATAATACTTTGGATTTTGGAGGCTATAAACTTAAAAGAGCGTTCTAACAATGTACAATTTCAGAAATTCTAGCCTTGCGTAATTTTCGTATTTTGGCCCTAATTTTTTACTCCGATATCGGATTGAGGTGATTCTAGTTCTAGATGAAAGAATACTCAATTATCTACAACTTTTATGTTTACAAGATTTTTTATTTCTGAAGTTTTCAAGGCCGAAATTGATGAAAAGTTCAAAGTGTGTTATATGTAATTATTAAAAAAACACAAACAAACAAGAAAAGACAAAAAAAAATAAATAAAAAATAAATAAATAAGAGGATTGTCAAAACATGCAAAAACTTTGCATGCTTTGACAAAACAATAAGATGAAAAAAGTGAGAGAAATGTTTCTTGCAAATAAATAAAGGTGCTCAGCACCTTATTTTCTTCAGCAAATTTCCATAGGTCTCTCTGAGACTTTGTGTGGGATAAGCTCTTGTGTGTTTTTTCTTTTGCAATTTAATTTTCTTTTATTAATAAAATCATGAGTGTTTTTTTTTTATTTATATCTTGTTCTGCTAATTTTTATCATGTTGGGGTAAAGGGTGAAACTAGTGGTATGAAAATATATGTAATTTTTATTTATATTATATTTTATAAATTGTAATAATTTCCCACATAAAATTCATACTCTTTCCAGTTTATTTAGGACTCTTGACTAGTTGTAAACTGTCCCCAATTGGCACAGGTAATACTTAAATCTCATAAATGAAATAGTGGATTATTAAACATATGGATTAATTATAGACGATACGGTTCTGCCTATATGGCTGGTTTTATATATTTGGCATAATTGAGTATCTTACTAGGACGTGTTATAGACAAATATTATCACCGCCTTTATGGCTGGTTTTATATGTTTTGGCATATTTAGTATCTTGGAAGAACTAATTATCGACAGGACGAATTACATATGTTGGCATAATTAATACATAATAATTATGAAATAAATTAATTGGAAAATAATTATAATTTATATTTAATAAAATTAAAATTATTTTTTATTTAAAATGTCAAGAGTAGATCTCATAACTTAGTATTTTATTTTATTATTTTTATTTTATTAGTTGAATTATTATTTAATCTTATTAAATTTATTCTCTGTGCATCGATCCCTGACTTACCGAGTTATTTTATTACTTTGATACTCTTATACTTAGGAGTAAAGAACCATTTTTGAGTGTGTCACATAGCTAGAATTCATCTGGACCTAACTTTATCTATCAAAGAATATTGGTTCGAACTTACCTCAACAAGTAGTGATTGTTCGCGTAAAACGGTAGAACTTGAGTTAAAAAAGAAAAGAAAAAATATGTGTGAATAAGTTCGATTTTGTAGACTCTCTAACTCGAGCAATTAAGTATGTAAGAGTATTTTAACACTCAGAACCCCAAGGCCAACTGTTCTGGGTGTCACTGGCGAAAAGCTCGTTATATGGGTTAAAGAGAAGGTTTAAGGAAATCAGACATTTCTTCTTTTTAACATCTGAGATCCGAGAAATTAAATCCGTAGGGGTGTCTTAACACCTATTGCCCTAAAGCCAACAGATTTGGGAGTCACTGGCTCAAAACTCGTTACAAAGATTGAAGATATATTATTATTAAAAAAATAAATATTTTTGTATTTATAAATAAACTTCCATTGTTAAAAGTGTGAATTCTAATATAATTTTAAGACAAAAATATTACTTTTTTTTTAACAAAACCTAATAATATTATGGGCACAATGAATTAATTGATACATTGTCTCATGTGTGTGGATAAATGATAAAATGTATAGGAGGATTTACTTATTTGATAATTTAGAAAGAAAGAAAATAATTATTAAATGAATAAGATTTTTTTTTCTTTCTTTAAGTTTTCGTTTAAATTACTAATGATTAGTAATAAGCTGGTTGATGGGTGTGATGAACACTAAAAATTGCACATTTATTAAAAGAAAAAATAATTATTTTACGCTTGTAGTTTCATTAATCCCCTTAATTTAGCACATTTGTGAAATAATAAGTAAATTTATGTTTTATATATTTTTATTGTGATTTTTTATTTCTTATGTAGATGAAATAATATTTTTGATTTTGGAGACTAAAAACTTAAAATGGCATTCTAACAATGTACAATTTCAGAAATTTCAACCTTGCGTAATTTCATATTTTGGCCTTAAATTTTTACTCTGATATCGGATTGAGGTGATTTTAGTTCCAGATGAAAGAAGACTCAATTATCTACAACTTTGATGTTTACAGGATATTCTATTTCTGAAGTTTTCAATGCCAAAATTGATGAAAAGTCCAAAATATGTTATATGTAATTATGAAAAAACACAAACAAACAAGAAAAGACAAAAAAAAAAAATTAAATAAATAAAGCCTCCACATTTCAGTGGAAAGGTGGAGGATTGTCAAAACATGCAAAGAAATTTACATGCTTTGACAAAACAATAAGACGAAATTAAAAAAAAAAGTGAGAGAGAGGTTTCTTACAATTTGCATTGTAATTTATTTTCTTTTATTAATAAAATTATGAGTGTTTATATTTATATCTTGTTCTACTAATTTTTATCATATTGGGATAAATGGTGAATCTAGTGGTATGAAAATATATGTAATTTTTATTTATATTATATTTTATAAATTGTGATAATTTCTCAAATAAAATTCATACTCTTTCCAGTTTATTTAGGACTCTTGACTAGCTGTAAACAGTCCCGGATTGACACACAACTAATACTTGAATCTCATAAATGAGAGAGAGTGGACTATTAAAGATCTGGATTAATTATAGACAATACGGTTCCGCCTATATGATTGGTTTTATATATTTGACATAATTGAGTACCTTAGTATGACTTGTTATAGACAATTGTTATCACTGCCTTTATGACTAGTTTTATATGTTTTGACATATTTAGTATATTGGCATGACTAATTATCCACCAAACGAATTACATGTGTTGGCATAATTAATACATGATAATTATGAAATAAATTGATTGAGAAATAATTATATTTTATATTTTATAAAAAGTAAAAATTATTTTATATTTGAAATATCAAGAGTGGATCCCCTAACCTTAGTATTTTATTTTATTATTTTTATTTTATTAGTTGAATTATTATTTTATCTTACTAAATTTATTCTATGTGGATCGACCAGACTTACCAGGTTATTTTATTACTTCGACATTCTTATACTTGGGAGTAAAGAACCACTTTTTGAGCGTGTCACGTAGCTAGAATTCATGTGGACCTAACTTAATGTATCAAAGAATACTAGTTCGAGCCTATCACAATCAGAGTATTCAAGAATCATCAGAAGTCTAATGTATCTCACGAATTGCACACAATCATATATTGCACAAGCCGTAAACATGATTAGTATATATACGAGTAATTCAGGACATAACCACTGGAATGTCATAGTAAGAGTTTTGAGGTATTTAAGAGAAACTTTAAAATATACTTTGCATTATATGAGATATCATGTTGTTCTAGAAGGGTACAACGATGCTAATTGGATATTTGATACAATGGATTCCAAATCCACGAGTGCATTTATTTTCACACTTGATGGTGTAACACGTCGTGGATATCCTTGAGGCAAACATGTACTTCCAAGTCTACTATGGAGTTTGAGTTTATAGTATTAGACAAAGCAACGAAAGAAACAGAGTAGCTTCAAATTTCTTAGAGGATATTCCAAATTGACCAAAACTAATGCTAGCTATAAGCATACATTATAATAATCAATCGGCTATTAGGAGAGCCCAAAATACAATGTATAATGATAAGTCTCTGTTGGAGTTGGTGCTTGGAGCGCAAATCTAAATAGTGTATTATACATTATATTTTATTATTTATTAATAAAATAACTACATTTTCATTTCAAACTTTATTAATGGTAATTTCATTATGCATGTTAGATTGATATGTAAATATGCGAAGAATGACATTGACTTCAGAATAGTCATGTAGTAATATTGGACATTGGAATAATATAACTATTATAAACTATTCTTAAAGTAAATATTCATAGTCGTTGGTTTTGAAATACGGTCGAATTCCTATAACCTAGAAGACTAGCACATGTCGTATATTGGAATTTGAGTTCCAATGGTTTAACCCGATGTACCATGAGCTTTGGAAGCTCGTATAGACGTGCATGTATTCGTTAGAGCAAATACTGAATGACTTACAGGTGATTCCTAATAGTTGGAAGTGCACACCACAGTCAATAGGAATCTCCTCAAGTCGAGTAACATATCTTATCCTTTGACTATATGATAACATTGATTTTGTGTGAGATCCTCCACACTTAGATATCATGTATGTCAGAAATCTTTTATGGTATGGCCTCTAGATGTTCGTTGAGTGTGGACCGATGCACTCGTTAATCAAGTGTGTATCAAGATAGGATCTGTCAAGCCCGTATGTGTACCATAAGGGGTTTAGGTATCCATGTGAGTAAGTCATGATTCTTAAGAATTTGGCGCCAAAGCCGATCACCTAGAGTGGATCGCATATATCATAAATGATTTCTGATTAGTTGTACAGAATCGTGAACATGTCGACATGAGATGTGCGCCTCGGAAACATGACGGTGTAATCTATGTATCCTAAGCACAACTCAGATAGCTTAGGACGGAGGGATTGTTAAACATATATGATGACTTCTACTTGTATAGTTTCGAAAGGTCGTTCGTGTTCTTTGCAAATTCGGAGGTGGCCGAATTTCGTACATATTCGCTAGGCTTATATGGCGAACGTGTCTGGACTTAGAGAGTCTCACAATATGAAGTGTACTCGTTGAGCACATGGGTAATAATATTTTTTTTATAATAAATAATATTTGATATTATAATTATCAACCAAAATAATTAAGTGTTATTGGATAATATTAATTATTTTCTTTGACCCAATTAGATTAATTGGATTAATAAAAAATCACACAAGGGCTTTGTTGTAATTTCATAAATATCTCTACCATTGGTGGATATTTTGATAATTAAAAAATATAATAATAAGTGTGTTTGGCTTGATTTAATTGAATTAAATCAAAGTGGAAAATATTGAACTAATCCATTAAAATTTGTCTTGATTTAATTGGATTAAATCAAAACGGTAGACAAATGTGATTAGTAATACCTAATTTTACATATTGAATTAAGCCTACCTAATATTTGATTATGACTTTTATTAATTAAAAATTACATAAGTTTTTCTATAAATAACAATCTTGAGCAAGGTTTTATTTAAACCAAAAAAGCTTGATAAATAAGCTTGATAAGCTTGAGCTTGAGAATGAAAAGTTTGTGAAAGCTAAAACAAGCAAGTCTTAGAATATTAGCCTAAGTAAAAGAAGTGCTTGGAGAAGTTTTGGAAATTCTCTACAATATTTCAACAATGAGAAATCAAGATTGGATCTTGAAGTGAAGCTTGCTAGCATTGGAATCGAGATTGGATCTTAGAGACAAGCTTGCAAACTTTTCTCCATAATATTTCAACAATGAGAAGAAGATTGGATCTTGAAATCAACCTTACTAGGTAAGTTTGATATTCTATAAAGTTATGTTTTTCATTAGTGAGTTATCATTAATGAAACATATAGTGATGTATTATGTATTAAATACATAATGATATAGCTTGATATTGAAATTAAGCTGAATAATTGTGTACGGATACTTTGGAAATATAAACACAATTTGCTTGTGATTGAGTCAAAATATTTATGTTAGACATATACATAAAATTAGAGTTTGAAACTCTAGTTGATAGCTTAGAGCTATAACTACCATTCTGGAATCATTTGACCATCTTTGGGTGACCTAAAATTGTTCATGAGTCATTTTATTGTGAGATTCCATTTTGGTTTGTATTTTAATTTAAAGAAATGCATATATATATAAAATATTTGTTTGTTGTAACATGTGTTGTGGTTAGTTTTGAAATTAAAATTATTTTTGGTGATTTTAAAAAGGTGTTTATGTTTTTTTTTAAAATAAAATAAAATAAAAATTATTGATATATGCTTCAGCGCACTGCTGCGCTGCAATGCAGCATAAGCAGCTGCGCAGTTGCTCAACAAGTTGCGCACTAAGCAACATACGTGGCATGCAACTTGCGCCCATGGGTGTGCTCGGCCCGAGCAACTTGTGTTCTTTCCGATTTTCTCACTTTTTTTTTTTTTTCGGACTACGATTTTTCCCTAAACACTCGTAATGAAATATGATATTTCATTAAAATATTTAAAAATACATACATGCTAGATATCAATGGGTTACTCGCTGCGCAGGATATCGATCCGACCTTAAAGGTTCGTCATCTGCCCCAACAGTCTTGACACATATATCGAAGACACAATACCACAAGACAACTGCTCTCAAACGATATAATTTCAATAGATTATGTTAAGTCGAAAGAAAACCTAGCGGATCCACTTACTAAAGGTTTACCTAGAGAACAAGTTGAGAAGTCATCGAGGGGAATGAGCTTGAAGCCTATAAATTAAGAATTGTCTATGTGGAAACCCATTCTAGCTAACTGGAGATCCCAAGATCTAGGTTCAAAATGGACAACTGAAATTTTGTATAATTCAAACCAAACACTATAGAATTTTATACTCTTTCCTATTCATGTAATGACCTAGAATGTTGTCTGCCAATGTTAGGTTAAGCTAGGGCTTTTAATGATCACTATGAGAATAGCCATAATAAGGGTAAAGACATATTAACTTTTATAGTAGATCACCTATTTCAAGTAAGAAGTGAGGTCGCTTCCATGGAAATTTTAAAAGGCTAGATTCCCTAAAATACTTAATGAAGTCAAGACCGATGTTCATGGCCGAATTGAACACAGCCGTAGAACGAGAAATGGTCGAAGTAAAACTGTGTGATGACTATTGTTTTGGTTTACACTAACGACGGAACAGTTCAAGACTATGAGTCACTGGTTTTCCAATTAAATCCGATAGTCATTTACTAGGAAATGTTCAAGGCGAAAACTACATATTCCGATACAGTTTCATTTCAATGAAACTCTTTTAAGTGTCTGTATTAATATTTAGAGAATTGTGGGAGATTGTAGGAAATTCTCTAATATTTATAATTGTATGAGAGACATATCTCTTAAGAAGTTTCTTATTGGAAAGACTCAAGTTGAATGTACATATCATTTAAGATTGATAGATTATGACCTTTGAAGTTAAAGGGCATTATGAATGGATACAATTCTTAGAAGGATTACAACCTAATCTAAATGGTGTCTATAAAAGTACATCTACATGCATATAAAAAAAGTCATTAGGTTCATTTTTCATTCATTCAACTCATTTTCTTCTTCACTTATCCTTAGACATATTAGTGAGTTTAAGATCTTAATAAATAAAAGAGAGTTTTCACCATTTGTTCCTAGTTCAAGTTCTTGAAGAAATGAGTTCCTTTTTTACAAGAAGCAACCAAATATCCTGGGAGAACGTTAGCCACAAAAGATCAATAGTGTACTGAGGCGAGACTAATAAGTTCTTAAGGACATTGACTTTCTCGACTTGGTTCAAGTTTATCTTTTCTACATTGTATTTTCCAGGTTTTTTAACATTTGTCTCTGTGTTCAATTTATAATTTTATATAGTTTTATTTGATAATTTTGATTGAATAATGCATGTTAATAATGGTAGATAACACATCCGCCCAACAAATAGAAACATGTAGTAAAATGTGAAAAATTTGTGTAAAAAATTAGTGATAAAATATAAAATATTATAATGATATAGCAGTAAAATATTATATCTCAATATTTCTGTACTCATGTTATTTCTCAAAGTAATATAACCCTTTATTTTAAATAGAATAGTTTTATTTTAGTTTATGGATAATTTAAATTGAACTAGATTTAAAATCTGAATAATATCTTTAATTGATTGGATTGGAATTTATATCTTATAAATCAGGATATAGTTACAATATCCTCGTATCTGTATCAATAACATTGAAAACAATGACTGATAAACTTGAAATGGAAGCCACACCTATGCTATTTAATTGTCGATTAATCGGTGATTAATCGTAAATCGCTATTTGAGTGATTTGACGAGCCGATTTTGGTCAATTTAAATTAACACTGATATACAAACGATTTGACTAATTAATCGATCAATTTTCTACTTATGATTTCCCAAAAATAGACTGATTTTATTTTTTAATCTATTTTTTAAACTTTTCAAATCTTTTTGGAGTTTTAATTAATGATTTTATATGAAAAAGAGAAGAATTCTATTAAAGACGATTTAAAAGAATTAAAATATGCTTTGATTTAAACTAATTAATATCGAGATAATAAAATTCTTAAATTATTTAGTAATTTTTAATCATTAATGAATGATTTTTTTAGTGATTTTTGGATAATTTCGAGAAATAGTTTAAATTTTTTTTTATTCTCAACCATGCAAATATCAACTTTACCAATTACCGTTTCCGATTAATTTCTAATTAATCCTTAATTATTTCTTATTAATCACAAATCAATCAAATCGTTCTTGAAACTATTTGTTACCGATTTCCGATTAAAATACTCGACTTCTAACATTAAACACGAAACCTTTATCTATTTTAAAGTTCAATTATAGAATTTCAAGTTTAATAGTTTCATTTTCAATTTAATAGTTCAAATTTCAACTTTAATCTGTCAGTACCAGGTTTCACTAGCAAAACCTTATAATCAAGTTACTAATAATGTTGTAAACACATAAATTATTTTTAATTATTTGATGATACTAAGTAATTCAACACCAAAAAGGAAAAAATAAAATAAAATAAAATAAAGAAGAAGAAAAAGAAAAAGTTACCCCATTGATGTGGAACAGATACAAGTTTACCAAATTCTATCAAATTATTGAATAATCGCACTGACTGAATCAAATTTTTATTCATATTATTAATATATTTATTGGATTACATTGAAATTGGAAAATTAATGTTTTAAAGCAACAATTATTTCAACATATAATACATAATCAAAGTACTAGTGAACAAACAAAGAGGTTAAGGAGAAGGAAAATCTTGCCCTTTGCAAGATATTATTATTGTTTAATATAATATTTATTAATAATAAACCTCATCAAAATTTCAACAAGAAGGTGCGAATCTCCATAGGACCAAGCTCAACAACAAGAGTTGAGCTATCAATAGGGCCACCTCTAACAGGGGAATGTGTTTGTTGGCCACTGTCACCTTCAACTTTCCATGTCATTTTTTTCTTCATCTCTGATTTTTCCTGGTTTGCTGATAAGCTCATTTCCTTCAGCTGCTTTATCTGTCAAGTTCAAAAATACAAATTGCCCCCAGAAAGCAGTTTAGTGAGAGCTTCTTCGCAAGAAAGCCGGGTCGAATAATAGTAAAATTTATAAGCGAGTTGCTTAGCCTGCCTATACCAGGACCGGCACTGCAAGACAGGCTGGTTTGCGGACATTAAACAGAAGACATGCATTGCATTAATACTGATGTAATACTACTAGTAGCAGTAAGAAGTGATACATACCGTTTTGCCCTTGAACATTTTCTTCAGTTCAACTTTGGCTAGCTTTGAGTACTCGGCATCTTCTCCCTCCTAATCACGTAAAAGAAAGAGAAAACTGGATTAATTTAAAATTTATGTCCATAGTATGTAAGTTGGCTATGCGGAACAACTACATAATCAACTTGATTATAGTATGAATCTTTCTGTATACGACTTCATAGTTTCACACACTTTACGAATCTTTATGTTCATCGACTGATGCATGTGTCTGTATTGCTCTATTGATTTTTAGTTGTAATGCATCAAAGCAAATTCTGATTTGGTGAATTTTAATGGGAATATTAAGAGAAGCATCAGGCATATTTATTATCTTCACCTCGTATAGATGTGCCAGTCTGAGGAGAACACTTCCATCATCCAACTCCTGCGGAATGAGTGTTAGAGAAATAGAGAAAATTTATTGATTCATTGTACAGTGAGTTAATCCTGTTACCTGAAGAGTAATTAAAGCAACTGCAAGAGGCAAGCTGTAGTCCGGATCCATGGCAGTTGATTTAGTCAGATGAGATGCTGTCCAAGTCTCTAACTTCTGAATAATTAAATTCTTGAACCAGATTAATATCTGTACCAAGATGATAACAAAGTGGCTATAATTTAGTCGTACCTCATGTGTGAAAGCTAAAAGAAGTGGTGAATAAACTTCTTGGCCAGTTGTTCGCCGCCAGCGTGCTCCAGCCCCTAATGGGTTGATGCTCAAATAATAATTTCCTCTAACCTGAAGCGAGGATATATAAATAAATTTCGGACGAGGAAGAAAACAACTATAATGCTGAATCTTAACTTGCCCAAAACTAAGATCAATGCTTACTACCTGGCACCAGCCGAAAAAGGAGAAGGAAAAATATTTTTATTTTCTCTGACTGGCCAGTATCTATTAATTAATATGGTACGCATTTCATCTAATGACCAGGATACATGAAAGGAGTTTAAAATTCTGAGCATAAGGTGCAGTTGTTATATGACATTATACCGTTAGTCCTTCACAATTATCTCCAACACAAACAGTTTCGTCAAGGGCTTCTCCAACTCCCCTGCCATCATCAGCAAGCATACGCCTTGAGCAGAAACAATGAAAAGTCAGTTTTACATGTACTTACGTATCAAAATAAAAGATCTCAAAGCAGAATACAGAATGAGATGGGGATTGAACCTATGAAGCATTATCTCTACTTGTCCATCTTTAATGCTGGCTCCTCCAGTAGCACGATCAACTAAGACCGAGAATTCAGATTTATTATCCACACTGAAAATTCCAAGGTTAAGCTGGAAAGGTACATAGAAGAATATTAATGTTCCCGAAATAGAGTTTTTTTCTATCCATTTTACAATGCGAAATAAAAAATAGGAAGTTTCTCAATCATTATCGGAAAAACTAATGGGTATCAAGTGGTAACGAATCACTGTTCTAATGACCATATAATATTGGCCTGTGCATACCTCCAGGAATGACAAAACTGCAAAGAGAATGTTCAGCTAGATAATTTGTAGTGAAATATTAGGAAAGCAAAATGTGGGTCTAGTTGGTTTAACTGGTAAAACTTCCTTGGAAAATACAAGAAGTCTGGGGTTAGAACCTCCCTCACATGTGTCGGGAGGAGGTTTTGTCTCCATTTGTGCAAAACTTTTAAAAAAACAAATAAAAAAAGAAAATCGGAAATTAATTTTGGGCAGAAAAATACATTGAACACGTGCATTATCGTTATGATGTTGAGCATATATTAGTCCAATGTTATCGTGTCACTAGAAACCATAAGCAACCACAAGTATTTGATCCATGCCAGTAGTTAAAACTTTTGTGTTTTTCAATGCAATTCCTTAAACCTATTTTAATTTGATAGACGCAGAACAAAATACTCATTGATATGATGAATCTCAGTGGATAATTTAGATATTTACTTATTTAGATTTAAAGGCTGAGGCAAACATATCTTGCTAGTGTCAAGTCCAAGGACCAAAGTAGTAAGCTGGCCTATTGCATCCATAAGACATTCTTATGTTATACATACGTGCCCAAATATATTGATAGAACTATTCATGTTTTATATTATTAAGATCAGTATGAAGAAAATTACTGGATAGTAGTTCCCTGCTACTGGTTCATTAACTTGAAGGGACCAGTCCGCTCTGTAGTCTCGGACCTGCAAAAATTCATGATAGATATTCAAATTAATACTCGAGCAACAGTAGAGTACATGGGCAATAATTTTATTTTGTATGACTAATGAAAACAGTAAGCAGAAATAATAAATGTAGTGAGCAAACAACAGAACAAAGCAGACAAGACTTTCATCAAAAGCTGCTCGTACAACAAAAACAATGTTATCAAGAATAGTGTTTTAAGCCAATATATCTCTTGGTTAACATAAAGCAGCAATTGTT
>SKCR01005261.1:0-26021 GCA_019454045.1 Zanthoxylum bungeanum | reverse complement strand
CGCTCTGATACCATTTTGTAGGGGTTTTAAGGGGCAGAATCCGATAACGCAGCGGAAGCGGCGGAAGATCGAATCTTCCGATTTCAAAACTTTTTCTTGGATTAATTAAATAAACATATTTATTTAATTACCCAATAATCAAATTATGAAACCAAAATCAAATGAATCAAATTCAAGTGAATTTACCGAAATGCCCTTCTATTGTATTTTGTCCATTTTAGTCCGAAATTGATCTAATCAATTTTGAATGATTCTAAATCATTTCTAAGATGAACTTAGCATGTTCAAAACATCAAAACACCAAAAGACACAAAATCCCCATTTTTCATCATCAAGGCCGTGAGCCTCATTTGGCTCCCATTTTGACCATTTGGTCATTTCATGCTTCAAAACTCATCCTAATGAATCCAATCAAATGAACTTTGCATGCATATCATACAACACCCAAATGCTCAACATATATGAAAAGCCCCAATTTGGAATAGGTCATGAACCCTAATTTTTCAATTCATCAAATTGGACAAATTAGACCAAATTGGTTAAATACAACACTTTAATCATCTTTCTTCCATCCAATCAAAGTCTCAACACAATGAAACAACTCAAGATCAAATCTAGGTCATTTAAGAGTGGGTCAACAACTCTAGATTAGCAACATGGTTTCCAAAACCTTATAAAAAAGTTTATCACTACAATAGTCATTCACTTTCTTCATCATACATGCATCACACTTCACCAAAACTCCCATCAACAAAAACCACAAGGAACAAAGAAAGAAACATCCTAAGAATATCATATATTAAAGCCTAGAACCTAAGGAACAAATTCCTTACTAATAGTAAGTTCAAGAAACTTACTAAAAATCCAAGCTTTTGATGTTTTAAGTCTTTCTTCTTCACCAACTTCCTTTAGCTTCTTTCAATGGAGTTTATTTGATAAAGTGTGTTAGGTTAAGTGTATCATGAAATGAAAATCAATATATACCTTTACAATAAAGGCCTTGGCCGAAATTCACCTAATGAAAACCAAGTTTTGTAATTTCAATTTTCATTTCACTTTAATGTCATCAACTTGCATAAATATCTTCTAAACACCTTTATTAGATATTTATCTAAGTCAACAAAAGCAACTAACATCATTTACTTAATATATCCTAATATAAAATATTTATATTTTAATTAATTTAATCATTTAACAATTAAATAATTAATTAATTAATCAAATACAAATATATTAAATATATGTATAATATTTACATTAAATATTAAAAACATATATTCATTTAGGATATAAGTCAAATAACTCATTTTGACTATTAATTAATGTGTATTTAAATTAATCAAGTATTAAATGTAAATACACAAAAATTAAGCAAATGACTATCTAGTCACTTTAGCACGTATCTTGCGTTTAACCTTTAAACGACTTTATAAATAATCAATATTATTTATTAATGTTGCTCTAGTGCTCTACGAGTATGTTTCATTATTGAGACTCTCTAGATTCAGGTATATCCGTCACGAAATCCAATTTCATGTCCATAATCTATCCACCCGTAGATTATGACGATCACGGATAATCTCGCTGAATCATACAGGTCGAGGTCATTGCATACGTATAATCCCTCCGTCACAGGTATCCAGATAATCCCAGAGATATAGATGTAAACGTCAAATCTCTATAGGTATTATCTCGTCGACGTATCTATTAGCAATCTCTAAATAACACTCGGAACTTACTTCCGATGTATACTGTGGCCACAGATTTAACAGACTGCTAATAATATATGGACTACCTATGCTCTGTACACAGAACTGACGGATCCTATCTTGACACACACAGGATATCCTGAGGATCGTCCACACCCAACGAACAGGCGGAGGTCTGATCTAAATAGATCGGTGACGTGACTGCCATCTAAGTGTAGAGGATGTCTCATACATCCACAGTGGTATCTCAAGTCGAAGGACCACTATGCTACTCAACCCGAGAAGATTCTTATTGACGTTGGCGTACCATCCATTAAATCTTCGGTGAGCCGTTCAGTGTTTATACACTATAAACACCTACACGTCTATATGAGTCTCCCTAGACTCATGGTTCATTGGGATAAACCATCGGACCAAGTCTCGATATACGACATGTACTGGTCTCAGCAGATTTGACTAACCGACCCGTGTTAGTGAATCTTGACCAGGAACTTTATTTGATAATATATATCTTTAGCAATAACACTTCCCAATGTCAATTACAAACTATCTTTGTAACTGTGTATTGCATTATATATTATCGGGTCTTTGTCTAATATATACATATCACTAAACCACATTTAGTTTCAATCTAATCGTAATCAGATCGAATACGTATATAAAAACAAGAGGTGCAACCACTAAGTAAGTAGTATTATGGAATAAGGGGATGTTCGTATTCATGAATCATACATAAATACGGTCCGGATTGGCGCTCTGAGCACCAACCCCAACACATGTGGCTTTTGTTAAGGTAATTGGTGAGTGTTGAGTGGAGGCTTTGAAGGGCTGTGAGGGTTAGTGGGGCATGTGGCGTTTGTTAAGGCAATTGGTGAGTGTTGAGTGATCGTGAGTGATAGTTGCTGTGGCGTGAAGGGAAAAGACAAGGGCAGTGTGGCGTTATTCACGTGAAGCGGGCTGGAAGTGGTGGCAGGTTGAATAGGTAATGGGCGTTGATGCGTGAGGGACTTGCGTGAATATGATGGGTTGCTGGAAGGACAATTGCGTGAGGTGAGGTTTGAAGTCAAGGAGAAGGGGCTGTTACGTGGCTTGGGACGTCAGGGCGTGGCTAATGGTGTGTCGAATTGTGTGTGTGTTTGGCATGGAGTGTGGCAGGCTGATCAGGTGCGTGAATGGAGTATGGTGCTTTTGATGGTGTTGGGCTGTGTGCGTAGTGGAGAGGAAACTTGTGAGGAGCAAGTGTGTGCCTGATGATGGGCTTCAGGTGAAGGATTTATGGGCAGGAGCTAGGCGAGAGTTAGGCGTGAAGGTTGATGGGCGAGGTGTGCGGTTGTGAACGTGAGGCAAGAGGACGGGCAGGCGTGGAGTGTGCTGGTTCGTGGACAAGGGCTGGGCGACAGTTGAATTTTAGGGTTTGTTTTCTTATCTTTGGACACTGCCGAAAGAGAGGAGAGAGGGAGCCGAGGGTTATTTTTGTTTGTGATTTTTTTGTGAGAATCAGCCCGCCCGGTTTGAATGTGTGGAGAAAGGTTATTTTGATAGGCCAAGGGAAGGGGTTTTACCTTGTTGGGGAAGAAATATGATTTGTGTATTAATTGGGGATATCTTTTAATTTAGTATGTGATAAGGAAATCTTTTAATTAAGGGAAGTGATTTGATTTATTCTTTTTAGTTAATGATATGATTTATTTTAATTAGGCAAGGGATCCATGAGATTTATTTAAATTGGTAGGTGATTTAATTAAATTAGGAATGTGTTTTATTTAAATTTAGGAATTTAATTTAATTATATTTAATTTAATTTAATTTAATTTAAGTTTAATTTAATTGGTTTTAATTGGATTGGGTTTTAATTTGATTTAGTTTAAATGGATTTTAATTTGTGTTTTAAATATTTTTAATTATATTTGGATTGGGCTTGGTGTGTTTTAAAATAGAGGTCCAACAAGTGAACCCGAAGCGAAACAAACGAGTTAAATCCATCAAAAATACCAATTTCCAACTTTACCCTTCCAACGTCCGTTTCCCGCGACTTTCACAACCAAAGAGGTAGTGTCTTCATACGAAACTCATCATCGGGACCTATATGCAAAAATACAGTGCCTACAGTCGCCCCCACTTTGATGGGACTTGTGCAGTGTGTGACAATGACGACAATCCTATCAAAGTACGTGCAATGCATTTTCACTTACCTGGCTCGCCAGCTACCACCTGGTTTGCCCGCTGCTTCGAACTGATTTGCTGATGTTGTAGATATGGTGGCGAGGCGCCTCGACCTCTGGGCTTTGTTCCCGAACCACTGAATGTGAACTGTGATGATGGTGCAGTGGGCCCTCGACCCTGGGACGCATCCCGGAACTGCAACCGACAACGGGGGCACCTCGACCCAACACCGCTGACAATAGGGACCTCGCCCTCAAACTGATGATGTAGTGGGCACCTCGACCCTGAGACGCATCCCGAAACTACAACCGACAACGGGGGAACCTCGACCCAATACCACTGACAATAGGGACCTCGCCCTCAATATGATGATGTAGTGGGCACCTCGACCCTGGGACGCATCTCGGAACTACAACCGACAACGGGGGCACCTCGACCTTGGGCACCTCGACCAACACCGCTGACAATGAGGACCTCGCCCTCAATATGATGATGTAGTGGGCACCTCGACCCTGGGAAGCATCCCGGAACTACAACCGACAACGGGGGCACCTCGACCCTGGGCACCTCGACCCAATACCGCTGACAATAGGGACCTCGCCCTCAAACTGATGATGTAGTGGGTCCTCCACCCTGGGACGCATCTCAGAACTACAACTGATAATGCAGTGGGCCCTCGACCCTGGGACGCATCCCGGAACTACAACCGACAACGGGGGCACCCCGACCCTGGGCACCTCGACCCAATACCGTTGACAATAGGGACCTCGCCCTCAAACTGTTGATGTAGTGGGCCCTCGACCCTAGGACACATCCCAGAACTACAACTGATAACGGGGGCACCTCGACCCTGGGCACCTCGACCCAACACCGCTGACAAAGTGGGCCTCGCCTCAACTGATACTGATGTGGGCCTCGCCCCAAAACTGATACTGAAGTGGGCCTCACCCTCAACTGATACTGATGTGGGCCTCGCCCTCAACTGATAACGATGCGGGCCTCGCCCCAAAACTGATACTGACGTGGCCTCGCCCTCAACCGATACTGATGTGGGCCTCGCCCCCAGAATGATACTGACGTGGGCCTTGCCCCCAGACTGATGTGGGCCTCGCCTCAAACTTATACTGATGTGGGCCTCGCCCCTAGACTGCCATATCGAGCAAGACTAAAACTGATGCTAATGTGGGCCTCGCCCCCAGAGTGCCATACCCGGCAAGACTGATTCTGATGTCTCCATACCCGGAGTGCCGTACCTGGCCAAACTGATCTGATGTCTCTATACCCGGACCGCCATACCCGGAAAAACTGATACTGATGATGACGTGGGCCTCGCCCCCATAGTGTCATACCCGGCAAGAATGATTTTGAATTAACGTGGGCCTCACCCTCAGAGTGCCATACACCTGGCAAGACTGATACTGATACTAATGTGAGCCTCGCCCCCAGATTTCCATACCCGGCAAGACTGATATTGATAATGACGTGGGCCTCGCCCCCAGATTGCCATACCCGTCAAGACTGCTTGGTTTGTTCATTCCCAAACTGTGTTCCATTCTCGGAGTGACATTCTCGGCTTGTTCATTCCCGAACTATGTTCCATTCTCAGAGTGTCATTCCCGACTTGTTCATTCATGAACTGTGTTCCATTCCCGGAGTGCCAATCCAGCTAGTTCATTCCCGAATTGTGTTCCATTCTCGGAGTGCCATTCCCGGCTTGTTAATTCCCGAACCTTGCTCCATTCTTGGCTTGTTCATTCTCGAACTCTGCTCCATTCTCGGATTGCCATTCTTGGCTTGTTCATTCTCAAACTTTGCTCCATTCTCGGATTGCCATTCTTGACTTGTTCATTCGAACTCTGCTCCATTCTCGGATTCATTCCACAACTCCGACGATGTGGGCCTCGACCCTGTGACTCATCCCCAAACTGAAACTGATATGGGCCTCAACCCTGGGACTCATCCCCAAACTGAAACTGATATGGGCTCAACCCTTGGATTCATTCCCGGATTTATTCTAAAACTCTGCTGATATGGGCCTCGACCCTGGGACTCATCCCCAAAACTACTACTCATATGTTGCTGATTCTGGTTGGCTTGTCTTTGCCGCTTTCTCTTTTTATTCTTTGAAACCTGTGAATACAAAACGAAACAAACACAAAAAGAATGCATAATATGTTACATGTATGCATGCATGCATGAATGAATTTCCTATTCCGTTGGGTTAGGTCTTCCACCAGTTCTCCAAGCGATTTCTCAGTCTTCTCTCTGGTTTCATGACTCAATATCTTGCTATGTCCCTGATTCGCGATGTGGGAGACCGGTCGCCCCCAGTCTTGGTTTACCTTTCTGCTCTCCGCTGTTTGTACTTGGTCAATATGAACCACATGGTGGGGCCTTCCATATCCTACTATATCACATGCTATGAAATAGTCCCAATAGTTACACATATTATTGCCCTCAAAGAATGCTCAGTATTGAAACCAGAGAACCTTCAAAACATTCAACGCAACTCAAATCCAAGTCTTTGAATAAATGATCTAAGCCAGACTAAAAGTGTGTGTGTGCAAAGGTTCCTTTGCAGATTCATCCATAGGTAAGCTAACTCAATGATTTCGTTTCAAAAATCGGGATCGATGGGTCAAACCAACCTAGATGTCTCAATTATGCCTGCAGTTGCTTTTCTGTGTTCAATGTGGTATGGTTTTCTTTCTCTTTTTCTCTTGTCTCTTTCTTTTCTCTTTTCATTTTGAACTTCTTCTTCTTTTTTCATTTTCTTTCTCTTTTTTTTTTACAACACACCTACCCTTTAAGGTAGCATTTCTCCTCATGGTGTCCCTAATCCTCGCCCATGGGTAGCTTCACGCTTATCGGTTATAGGCGGTTTATTTATTTTCTTTAGAGACTTTTTTTTTCAACCATACCACACATCATAACACAAGCAAGTTAGGATAGACATCTAAGCAAACGGTCATTCATCGACCCGCAATTTCTTCAACTAGTCACATTGCTAACTACTCAGGTTTTCACCGCTAAGAACTTGTAGTGAAGTGCTTATGAGTTTAGCATAGATCAACAATTCAAAGCATCAGATAAAAGCACATCAAGAGTTTATCGTTTCTAAGATTTCATCTTAAAGCAATCAATTTCATCATCGGACTCATGTCTAACTATTCAGGGACTAAAAACAAATAATTTTTTTTAAAGGCCCCCCAATGGTATTTCTATCCTTGTCGTAAGGTTTTCTATTTCTCGATTTCCTTTTCCTCGCTATCCATGTTTGCTAAACTCTTCTTGACAAGTCTTCTTTTACCCCTAACCCAACGGATATCTATGATGGCTTTTAAGACACAGGGTTAACATGATGCGTGTATGCATGAGATGTATGAGATACGTGCAATGTATGTAATATATAAGCCCATTTAAAAAAAAATTACACTTGTTGGCTCATTATCATTTTAAAGTATTCAATCATACTATTGTGCGGTGCAAACTTGTCCCAGTTGAAAAGGCCCAACAGGTTTACACTTTGCGATAACATGACTAAACTACTTCAAATGATAAGAGGCTCAAACATAAAATGGCTCATTGACATTTTAGAAGCTTTTGGCCCAACTGTCAAATGACACAAACTCGTCCCAGTTTAAATGGCCCAACAAGTTCACATCTTTTGACAAAATGTCCAACTGGATCCAAATGACGACGGTCCAAAACATCAACATAAAAAAAATAATTTCTACTAGTTCTACGACTAAGGTTCACATGTGGGTTTACGGGAGTGCGGACAAAGGCTCTCGCTGACGAAGGCTTTCGCTGACAATGCCTTTAACTAAACCCCTTCAACCCACTATAGACACGGTTAACTAAAGCACAAATCATAAACATCACAAGACATGATTTCGGGGCCAATTCTCTATCCCCAGTAGAGTCGCCAGACTGTAGGACACAGAACTTGGGCGACACATGCTGTTCTAGGCTCGCGACCTAGTTGGGAGTACGGAGTAACATGGAGTTGCCACCTAGTGTGAACCGGGACAAAGATTTAAGGCCGCACTCACCCCTCGCAAGGGAAGACCTCAAACCGTTGGGTTCCGAATGGTCTCTTACTTATGTCACTTGTGATGATAGGATTTGTGCAATAAACTAACCGAATCTATTCAACATATATATGCTCAAAGAAAACCTAGATCTAATACGCATTCATCAAGATAACTCTTAATCTAAGTTTGCATGCTTGAAAGTAAGTCTTTAAACGGAAAACACACAATATAACACCACAAGCATATTGAACCATTAAACCAAAGTAAACAAACGACTATTCAAACATAAACATAAACTAAACAAAATATCATGCTTAAAGTAACATAATCATGTTTTGAAAATAAATAACAAACTAAGCTAACTCATACTTTAAATAGCAAATAAATAACATACAAACTACATCATGCTCAAATACAAGTTTGGATGGAACGAAATATGTTCCTCTTAAGTGATACGTGGCGTTGTATCCCGAGTACAAACCGCACTACCGTCCATTCGGATTCGGCTACAAAATTTACGTCTGGGTTTCCATCTTATATACCACAAAAGGGAACTTACATTCCGCCCATCCAACAATCACATCATGCCTCACACGACTCTCATGCGATAATATTTTTAAAATAAACAAAATAAACGAAAGATAGTAAGTAACAAAGTGCCCTCAGGTCTAACCTCTTTTGTCATCTAAGAAAGGGCGTTACACGTTCGTTGTAGGGGTGAATGATCCGCAACTCTTTTGGTTCACCAACTCAACGTCTTTCCTCGCTGTTTTGCTGTTCAGGCTGCTGTTTTTACTCCATTTCGCTGTTGTTTTGCTGCTGTTTTTAGGCTACTGTTTTTGGTTGTTTAAGGGACTGTTTTGGTGGCTTTTGGAGGCTAGGGGAGTGCGTTTTGGTGATTTTTGAGGGGGCTTTCTGGACAGTTTTTTGATGCAGTTTTGAGATGTTTTCTGGGCTATTTTAAGGGTCTAATGGGCGACAATTTACTGGCAGTAGAGGGGGCTGTTTGCGGCAGTTTTAGAGGGCAATGCAGTGAGGGGTTTGCGGTAGTTTTGGAGGGCAGTGCTGGGCGTGCAGTGGGGTTGTGTGATGCGGCAGTTTTAGGGTATGTATGCGTGAATAAGGGAGGCAGAATGAGGGGTGATCCACGTGAATTCTAGGGTCAGAATGATGGCTGCTTTATGTGATTTTTAGGGGGGTTTATTTGCGGTGTGTTGAAGGCGTTGAAGGGCTGTGAGGGTTAGTGGGGCATGTGGCGTTTGTTAAGGTAATTGGTGGGTGTTGAGTGGAGGCTTTGAAGGGCTGTGAGGGTTAGTGGGGCATGTGGCGTTTGTTAAGGCAATTGGTGAGTGTTGAGTGATCGTGAGTGATAGTTTCTGTGGCGTGAAGGGAAAAGACAAGGTCAGTGTGGCGTTATTCACTTGAAGCAGGCTGGCAGTGGTGGCAGGTTGAATGGGTAATGGGCGTTGATGCGTGAGGGACTTGCGTGAATATGGTGGGTTGCTGGAAGGACAATTGCGTGAGGTGAGGTTTGAAGTCAGGGAGAAGGGGCTGTTACGTGGCTTGGGGACATCAGGGCAGTGGCTAATGGTGTGTCGAATTGTGCGTGTGTTTGGCGTGGAGTGTGGCAGGCTGATCTGGTGCATGAAGGGAGTATGGTGCTTTTGAAGGTGCTAGGCTGTGTGCGTAGTGGAGAGGCAACTTGTGAGGAGCAAGTGTGCGCCTAATAGTGGGCTTCAAGTGAAGGATTTATGGGCAGGAGCTAGGCGAGAGTTGGGCGTGAAGGTTGATGGGTGAGGTGTGCGGCTGTGAACGTTAGGCAAGAGGAGGGGCAGGCGTGGAGTGTGCTGGTTCGTGGACAAGGGCTGGGCAACAGTTGAATTTTAGGGTTTGTTTTCTTATCTTTGGACACTGCCGAAAGAGAGGAAAGAGAGAGCCGAGGGTTATTTTTGTTTGTGATTTTTTTGTGAGAATCAGCCCGCCCGGTTTGAATGTGTGGAGAAAGGTTATTTTATAGGCCAATGGAGGGGGTTTTACCTTGTTGGGGAAGAAATATGATTTGTGTATTAATTGGGAATATCTTTTAATTTAGTATGTGATAAGGAAATCTTTTAATTAAGGGAAGTGATTTGATTTATTCTTTTTAGTTAAGGATATGATTTATTTTAATTAGGCAAGGGATCCATGAGATTTATTTAAATTGGTAGGTGATTTAATTAAATTAGGAATGTGTTTTTATTTAAATTTAGGAATTTAATTTAATTAGATTTAAGTTTAATTTGATTGGTTTTAATTGGATTGGGTTTTAATTTGATTTAGTTTAAATGGATTTTAATTTGTGTTTTAAATATTTTTAAATTATTTTTTGATTGGGCTTGGTGTGTTTTAAAATAGAGGTCCAACAAGCGAACCCGAAGCGAAACAAGCGAGTTAAATCCATCAAAAATACCAATTTCCAACTTTACCCTTCCAACGTCCGTTTCCCGCGGCTTTCACAACTAAAGAGGTAGTGTCTCCATACGAGACTCATCATCGGGACTTATATGCAAAAATGCAGTGCCTACATTAAGTTAAATTTTTACAAGTATCTAATGGATTGATTGTTTGATTGGGTGGTGACTTTAAAATTAAAACAAGTAAATAAATTTCTTGAAAGTAGATTGAAGAAAATTCAAAATTTTAAAATTATCCAGGGTTGTGAATCCTTCCAATATCTTTTTTAAAAGATGAAGTGGTTATTTTACGTTTGTGTAATATATTGGTTTATTAACCTGGAACACGAAATTATGTAAAAGCCTCTTCCGATGGTCAAATACAAATACCCAGTATAACCCAATTAATCATATTCATATGTTAACCAAGTTATCTGAATTCATTAAGATTAAGTTCCAATTATGGTTACCCCCGCCCGACATGTATATTCCTATCCTGTAAGGAAATCTATTAAAGGGTTATCTATCCTCAAGGAAGATCGTGGGCTATTGAGTCTAAGGTCTTTAACCTAAAATCTATTTTCCAAGTTCATTTTAAGTTTACCAGTTCAATTTTATTAATGGCCAGTTAATAAAAAGCATTAGGATTAAGGCTCAATAAATAAACCTTTATATTACACAAACTGTAATTTAACCCCTTATAAAGCGGTGACATTGGATTTCATCACAACCTTAGATAACTGGCTTAGTTACGACACATATTTACGGGTATTAAAAACTTAAATATAAGAAAAGACATAAAGTAAATGCTGGAAATTAAATTACTGGAAAGTAAATGCTGGAAATTAAATTATTGGAAAGTAAATTATTGGAAAGTAAATGCTGAAAATAAATAAAGTAAAGTACAATAAAGAAAATGATGAGGTAAAAGGATCCACTTTTATTACTACTATTTTAGATATCTCTATTAATATAATATATTAACTTTGCGTGATAATTATCAACCAGCCATATAGGCGGTATCCTGATTATGTCAAATTAATAATTAATTACCAACCGACCAACCAGGCGGTATCCATGCTTAGTCAGGTTAAAACCAATTTATAATTAATTACCAACCGACCAATATAGCGGTATCCTCATTAAGTCAGATTTTAAATTGTTATTATATTATAATTAGGGGAGATTAATCTAAATAGTAATAATAAAAGCTTTACCTTTTACCCCAGTAATGAGGAATTACCTTCTCATTGCTTGAAAAGTAAAAACTGAAAAAGTAAAGAAAGAAAAGTATTGTGTGTAAAAGTAAATTATGGAAAGTAAAAACTGAAAAAGTAAAGAAAAGAAAGTGCGAAAGCGGAAATTAATTACTGAAAGCTGTAAATAAACAAACAAGATACAATCTTCTTAGTTATTCTTAAGGAATTTCAAAGAAGAAAGTATGAATTTACAAATGAAATGGCTTGATATTTATAGGTAAAATTTTGCCTCCACCAAATCCATTATTAATTGTTCCACTAATTGCTCCACCAAATCCATTATTAATTGCTATCATGTTTGGTGGGAGTTTGACTATTTTTATTACTTTTTTATTTTTTTTATTTTTTTTATTTTTTTTGCTTTGAAAATGACTTTAATAATTATGCATAACACACTTTTGGATGTTTCATCAATTCGGTCATGACATCTTCAGAATTCGAAATTATTTTGTTCTTCAAAGTTGTAGATCTTTGGGTCTTCTTTAATCTGAAATATGAATCACCTCAATCCGATATTAGAATAAAAGGTTATGGCCAAAATACGACAGTTGCACAAAACTGGAATTTCCGAAACTGCACTTCGTTAGAATGCCCTTTCAAGTTTCCAATCTCCAAAATTAATATGTCAAGTCCAATTTTTTGCCCTTATTTGGCCCACATTTCATCCTAAATGATTTCATTGAGTCCCAATATTATTTTATCTGCAAAATAAAATAAAACACATCAAAACGTTCATCAAACCCGAGAAACTAAACAATATATTAAGTAAAATGGGCGGTAAATATTGATATATTTTCCGCTCATCACACCCCCAAACCTAACATTTTGCTAGTCCTCGAGCAAAATAACAAAATAAAATACAAGAAACAATTAAAATTAAAATTAAACTTAGCCACTTTCGTAGGGATCAAGGTTGCATTTAGCGTATGCAACAAGCCTTTAAACCCCTAGGTGTCCCTAGTGGACTAGTTGTAGTCTCGTGAAGGCTTACAACAACGATACCCACAAACGTTTTACGAAAGTAAAAAAATAATAAAACTAATGCTCACAAAAGCAAACAGACAAGAGAAAAGAGAATAAAGAAGTTAGTGACTAAACATGTGAAACTTCTTATCCAAGTTAATAGTTGTTTTATTTCTTTCTAAATTACCGAATTTGTGAATTCTCCATTTATTTTTTTTACCATTCTTCATATATATAGTCAACAAAATATTAATCAACTCATTTTTTCCCACAATAGTCACAAGTGCAGTTGAGAAGAAAGTAATATTTTTGTCCTAAAGTTTTATCAGAATTCACACTTTTTTTAGCAATGGTATATTTTTCTGATTTTTTTTATTTTTTATTTTTTATTTATATACAATATCTTTCATCTATGTAGCGAGCTTTGGGCCAGTGACACCCAAACCAGTTGGTTTTAGGGCACTAGGTATTAAGATACCCCTACAGACTTAATTACTCAGACTTCAGATATATATATATTTTTTTGTAACATCTTTGATCCATGTAGCGAGCTTTGGGCTAATGACTCCCAAACCAGTTGGTTTTAGGGCACTAGGTGTTAAAACACCCTTACAGACTAAATAACTCGGATCTCGGACCTTTTTTTTTACTCCATCGCTTTTTATAGATGCTTCCTCCAATTAAACTAGAGCACTAAATATTACAAACTTTTCAATTATAGCTCATGTCTGTATGTTACCATGTATGCTGATAATACATGTCAAATGAGCATATGAAGATTCATTTTAGTCAGTATTATGGAGAATTCACAAATTAAATAATTTAAAAGGAAATAAATAAAAATTAACTTGTTCCGAAATAGGTTGAGATACGTCTCAGGAATGGAAATTCCTTACACAGCTATCTCACACCAATTTCACCTGATTAATCAAATAAAAACACAAAAATACAAAATATCTTTTTTTTTGGTTTTTGTAAAATTTTTCACTTTTTTTTTTCAAAAAATTTTGACTAAAAATAAAACAATAAAAACAAGATACAATTTAACTATTCTCCTCCTCCAAACCTAAATGAGACATTGTCCCTAATGTCTTAAATAGTAGAAGAAGAGTTTAGAAAACCGTATCTAGTTAGCTGAAATTCTATATCTAAATGAAAAGTTAAAGGTTAAGATCCAGATTTATCCGACGTCTCTTACCACGATCATTATTAGACCAGTTTATCTTGGAAAGAATGGGGTCAATTTGAGGTTCAAAGGCTAAGATTTGGTCAATTAAATCTGGGGCAGTTCTGGCAATAAAGAGGATTTTTTTACAGGCTTTGACACGAACCCATTTCTCCGGGCATCATCAAGAAACACACAAAGAAAATCATAAAATCCATCAACATTGTACAGTCCAAGCAGTTTCTGGTGTATGTTCAAGTTTTCCCAAGATAGTACTGTAAAAATTTCCTCCATCGTACCCAAGCTGTAGGGGTTTTTAGGGGCTGAATCTGGTAACGCAGCGGAAGGGTTGATTAATTAAATAAACATATTTATTTAATTATCCAATAATCAAATTATGAAAATAAAATTCAATAAATCATATTTAAGTGAATTTACTGAATTGCCCTTATTTGGTATTTTGTCCATTTTAGTCTGAAATTGATCTAATCAATTTTGAATGATTCTAAATCATTTCTAAGATGAAATTAGCATGTTCAAAACATAAAAATACCAAAAGCACCAAAAATCCCAAATTTCTAACTCATGGCCGAATGCACTCATTAGGGGGCATTTTGTGTCTTTTGTCATTTCATGCTTCAAAACACATCTAAATGTAATCCAATCAACATGAAACTTTATATGCATCATATACACATCCAAATACACAACATATATGAAAAGCCCCAAATTTGGAATTAGTCATGAACCCTAATTTTTCAATTTCCTCAAATTGGACAAATTAGACCAAATACATTAAATCAATTACTTCAATCATCATTCTTCCATCCAATCCAAGTCTCAACACAATGAAACAACTCAAGATCAAATCTAGGTCATCTAAGAGTGGTTCAACAACTCTAGATTAGCAACATGGTTTCCAAAACCTTAAAAGAATAGTTGCAACTACAATAGTCACAAGCTTTCTTAATCATACATGCTCAACACATTCAAAAAAAATTTCCATCATCAAAAACACAAGAAATAAAGAAAAGAAAAACTTAAGAACATCACAAGATGTTGCCTAGATCCTAAGGAACAATTTCCTTTCTAATAGTAAGTTTGAAAAACTTACAAAATCCAAGCTTTTCTTTAGGTTTTTCCTTTTCTCCTTCACTTGTTTCCTTAGTTTCTTTCAATGGAGTTTTATGAAAAGTGTATTAGGTTAACCAAATGAAAAGAAAATGAAAACAATATATACTTGTGCATTTTTGGCCTTGGCCGAAAATTCAAGTAATGTATATACCAAATTTTTCATTTCAATTTCATTTGAAAATCATTTAATCAACTTGACAAATATCTAAAACACTTTATGGATATTTATTTAAGTCAACAATGGCAACTAATATCATTTACTTAAAATATCCTAATGTAAGATATTTATATTTTAATTAATTTAATCATTTAATAATTAAATAATTAATTAATTAATCAAATACAAATATATTAAATATATGTATAATATTTACATTAAATATTAAAAATATATATTCATTTAGGATATAAGTCAAATAACTCATTTTGACTCTTAATTAATGTGTATTTAAATTAATCAAGTATTAAATGTAAATACACAATAATTAGGCAAATGACTATCTAGTCCCTTTTAGCACGTATCTTGGTTTTAACCTTTAAACGACTTTATAAATAATCAATATTATTTATTAATGTTGCTCTAGTGCTCTACGAGTATGTTTCATTATTGAGACTCTATAGATTCAGGTATATCCGTCACGAAATCTAATTTCGTGTCCATAATCTATCCACCCGTAGATTATGACGATCACAGATAATCTCGCTGAACCATACAGGTCGAGGTCATGGCAAATGTATAATTCCTCCGTCACAGGTATCCGAATAAATCCCAGAGATATAGATATAAACGTCAAATCTCTATCGGGATTATCCAGTCGACTATTCTATTAGCAATCTCAAAAGAATGTTTAGAACTAGCTTCTAAACTTTACCACGGGCCCATGGTTTTATCTGATTGCTAATCATATGGACTACTTATGCTCTAGTACACAGAACTGCGGATCCTATCTTGACACACATAGGACACCCTGAGGATCTATCTACACCCAACGAACAGGCGGAGGTCTGATCTTAATAGATCGGTGACGTGACTGCCGTCTAAGTGTAGAAGATGTCTCACGTGCCCACAATGGCATCTCAAGTCTAAGAATCACAAGTGCTACTCAACCCAAGAAGATTCTTATTGACGCTGGTGTACCATCCATTAAGAATCTTCAGTGAGTCGTTCAGTGTTTATCCGCTATAAACACCTACACGTCTATACTAGTCTCCAAGACTTATGGTTCATTGAGAAACCATTGGAATTATATATTCCAGTATACGACATGTACCGGTCTCAACGGGTTTACTATACTGACCAAGTAGTGTAAACCTTGACCAGAAACTGTCTGAGAATGACAACGTCATGATACTTCTCAATGTCCGTTGCGACGCTTTTGTAACTGTATCATGACTAATCATTCTAGGGTCATTACGTCTTTACCATATAGAAAGATAGATTATATTATAGAAACTGCATATATTATTCATAATAATAATGTTTTACAGAAGTATTCAAAAGAAATACAACCGAGAATTGGCGCTCTAAGCACCCCGACAAAATCTCCCACTTGCTCTAGTGCCAATATCGATTGTATCTAATACCCATCGACTCCACGTGTTTATCAAACAACTTCGGAGGTATGGCCTTCGTCAGCGGCTCTGCTACATTATCTTCACTCGGTACCTTGCACACGACAATATCCCATCGCGATACGATCTCTCGAATGATGTGGTACTTGCGTTCCACATGCTTCGACTTCTGATGCGCCCTCGATTCCTTTGCTTGCGCAATGGCTCCAGTATTATCACAGTATAACAGAATCACATTCTCGATACTTGGGACAACTCCCAATTCTGTGATAAAGTTCTTTATCCACACAGCCTCTTTTGTAGCTTCAGAAGCTGCAATATATTCCGCCTTAGTGGTGGAATCAGCTGTCGATCCCTGTTTGAAACTCTTCGAACAAACTGCACCTCCGTTAAGGGTAAATACGAATCCAGATGTAGACTTTCTATCATCAGGATCCGATTGGAAATCGGAATCCGTATACCCGTTAACTTGCAGTTCGTTTCCTCCATAAATTATTAACTTATCATTAGTACCTTTAAGATACTTTAGGATATGTTTAATGGCCATCCAATGGTCATTACCCGGATTGGACTGATATCGACTAGTTACGCTAACAGCGAAACTGATATCAGGCCTCGTACATAACATGGCATACATTATGCTACCCAAACACGAAGCATAAGGTTGGTTAGACATTCTAACCTTCTCATCTTCTGTTTGTGGACACATCTTCTTAGAAAGATGTATCCCATGTCTGAACGGTATGTTTTCTGTCTTACAGTTACCAAAACTATACCGTTCCAATATCTTATCTATGTACGTTGATTATGATAACCCAATCAGCCTCCTTTGTCTATCTCTATAGAGTTTTATCCCTAAAACATAGGAAGCTTCTCCCAGGTCCTTCATGGAGAAATTCTTACAGAGGTACGCTTTGACGCTTTGTAACATACCTAAATCATTCCCAATGATTAGGATGTCATCAACATATAGGACTAAAAATACGACCATGCTCCCACTGGCCTTCTGATACACACAGGATTCTTCCGAATTCTTGAGAAAACCAGACGATCTAATAATCTCTTCGAATCGAAGATTCCAACTTCGTGAAGCTTGTTTAAGTCCATAAATGGACTTCTTAAGCTTACATACCATGCCCGAGTTTTCGCTGGATGCAAAACCTTCCGATTGTTCCATATAGATTTCTTCATCAAGAAATCCATTTAGAAAAGCCGTTTTGACATCCATTTGCCAAATCACGTAGTCATGATATGCAGCTATAGAAAGCAAAATCCGGATAGACTTAAGCATTGCTACCGGCGAAAAAGTTTCATCGTAGTCGACGCCAGGTCGCTGCGTGTAACCTTTTGCTACCAGTCGTGCCTTGTAAGTTTCAACCTTACCGTCAGGCCCGCGCTTCCTCTTGTAAGCCCATTTACAACCGATAGGAACAATTCCTTCGGGAAGCGGAATCAAGTCCCAAACTTGATTTTCATGCATTGAGTCTATCTCAGATTTCATGGCACTTTGCCATTTCACGGAGTCGATGTCCAACATTGATTCTCTATAGGTGAAAGGATCTGTATCCTCAACTAAGAGAACATCCAGACTCTTTTCTTGTATCAAATACAAGCGTTCATGAGGTCTAGATACCCTTTTCCGACCTACGGAGTGTGTGTGTTGAAGGTCCTTCATCTACTTGAACTTCAGGTTCCTCCGTTGGGTTGTTTTCAGGTTGGACTTCATCAAGCTCAACTTGTCTATGATTACCACCTTCTGACAAAAATTCTACTTCTAGAAATTTTGCGAAGTGAGCTACGAACACATTTCGATGTTCGGTATCATAGAACAGATATCCCCTCGTATTCGAAGGATATCCAACAAACCTAAACTTTTGCCCTCGAAGCGAAAACTTATCTTGCTGAGTCACCCTGACATAGGCAGGACAACCCCAAACCTTAATATAATTAAGATTTGGTCTCCTACCGAACCATATCTGATACGGAGTCGTAGGAACAACTTTTGAAGGAATCTTATTCAAAAGATGTGCGGCTGTTAAGAGAGAGTAGCCCCATAGGTAATAGGGCAAATCTGTGAAACTCAACATTGATCGGACCATATCCAATAAAGTCCGATTTCTCTTCTCAGATACTCCATTGTGCTGTGGAGTACCTAGAGGAGTATATTGAGCGAGAATCCCATTCTCCTTCATATAATCCATGAACTCACCACTCATATATTCGCCGCCTCGATCTGATCGAAGACATTTAATATATTTACCAGTTTGTTTTTCTACTTCATTTCGGAACTCTTTGAACTTTTCAAAGGTTTCCGATTTATGTCGCATCAAATACACATAACTGTACCGTGACAAATCACGGGCCCATGGTTTAGAACTAGCTTCTAAACTTTACCACGGGCCCATGGTTTTATCTGATTGCTAATCATATGGACTACCTATGCTCTGGTACACAGAACTGACGGATCCTATCTTGACACACATAGGACACCCTGAGGATCTATCTACACCCAACGAATAGGCAGAGGTCTGATCTTAATAGATCGGTGACGTGACTTCCGTCTAAGTGTAGAAGATGTCTCACGTGCCCACAATGTCATCTCAAGTCTAAGAATCACAAGTGTTACTCAACCCAAGAAGATTCTTATTGACGCTGGTGTACCATCCATTAAGAATCTTCGATGAGTCGTTCAGTGTTTATCCGCTATAAACACCTACACGTCTATACTAGTCTCCAAGACTTATGGTTCATTGAGAAACCATTGGAATCATATATTCTAGTATACGACATGTACCGGTCTCAACGGGTTTACTATACTGACCAAGTAATGTAAACATTGACCATGAACTGTCTGAGAATGACAACGTCATGATACTTCTCAATGTCCGTTGCGACGCTTTTGCAACTGTATCATGACTAATCATTCTAGGGTCATTACGTCTTTACCATATAGAAAGATAGATTATATTATAGAAACTGCATATATTATTCATAATAATAATGTTTTACAGAAGTATTCAAAAGAAATACAACCGGGAATTGGCGCTCTGAGCACCAACCCCCACACAAGCCTCCTGGCAAAGTAATAAAAGCATCAGCACGATTAATCATCTCTACCAGTCGTTCAGACATAGTTGGCACGATTAGTTCCTCGCCGTTTGATGATCCAATAAGATTCGCCTCCGCCAAGGGTTTTGGGATGATTCCCAAGACTTGACTGCCTTCATCCTGTACAGCCTTTGAAACGATCCCCATTAGTCCAAGATTTCCACCGACATATACTAAGTGCATATTCCTTGCAATAATGACTCGACCCAATTCATGTGCCTTTGTTACGTATTCTGGTTTAACACCAACACCGGTACCGTAAAACACACAGATGTTTTCAACCCGTCTTCTTGAAGTAGCTTCCATTTTTATCTGGATGCCTTCAAAGGTGCAATTATGAGTTGAATTTATAGATACTGAAAAGGGTGAGTAATAATAGCACATGTATCTTCCAAATGACGATTAGTAGCAAAATAGTAAATCATGAAAGGTCAAAAAGTAGCCTGGATCATGTCGGAGAAAATAACAAAATAAATCACAATTATTAGGAAAAGACAAAGAGATATAATATTTACAATAATGTAACGACTTGAATGACGTCTATGCATCATAGACAAGCTTCCCATCCAATTTTCTTATAAATTGGAAAACAGGGTATTTTAGAGTCAGATTCCCCAGACTTAACTGTTGTCTTTCTTTACGGAATTGTGCTTATAACATGCGAATTTCATGATAGACATATCCACTGGGATGTGTCTCAAAAGTTTTAGATATGTCATCCAAAGACTCCTTACTCAAGCCATCCCTAATGAAATTAATCTTATCTTCGCGGTTATCAGACACCATTCCTAAAGATCGACAACGAGTATCACAAAACATGCGAGCATATTTATAACAAACACACATTCTTTTAGTTCTTCTCTTTTTAGCATATGTGCTTCTTCCTAAACCAGGCAGATGTGAAATAAAAGAGTCAGAGGACTCACCTTCCAATCAAACTCGTGCTTCAATAATCCAACGAATGTTTGTAGGCATACCTTTGATCATCAGTAGTCTTATCCGTTCCAAGCGAGCTTTGTAAACTTTCATCAGAGAATTTTGAGGGAGATAAGGAAATTTCTTGTGAAGATTTACGAGAGCATCTTCCATCTTGAAATGACTTAACCTGCAAAAACTAAACACACAAAAATTAAAAGACACCATATCACAATATATACACAAATTGCATGGGTTGCCTCCCAGCTAGCATTAAGTTTAATGTCATCAGCTAGACATGATTTCCCGAACGTTAGGCTGGATCTGAAAGTGTGATACTTTATTTTTATCGCTCAAATGATTCTCCCCAGTAGTGCTTGACACGCTGACTGTTAACCTTAAATGTGTTGTTGGACTTGGGGTTGTACAATTCAATAGATCCGTATGGTAAAACCTGAGTAATCTCAAATAGGCTTGACTGTTGGACAATTATGACCCATAGCGTCACTGTTTGTAAAAGACATTATTTTTTTGTACAAAATTAACTATGTAGTAATGAAATTGTCTTTTATCGTTTTGTAATTTATTTACTTTGATATAGAAATGGTAGAAGTCCTTATGATTAGTTCTGGATTAAGATGATATGAGACAGTATCAATCCATAAAGGTTTAATAATTAAATATCCCTAGTCGTAGTATTATCGAGACTGGACATCGATAATGCGGAATAGACTAGTATTGCACTTGTGCGCGTTGTGAGGGCATAACATCACAGTTCTCATATGTTTAAGTATTGGATACTTATGCAAGTGCGATAGGAGGTTGTGTTTTACCGATGGTATGGAAAACAGCTTCGCTCTGGATAGACCCCTCGAAATCCCATTGGTAGTATGTATATATGTCTATGGGAGTCCGCTTCAGGGTAGGTGTATTTGGTCTTAACCTGAGACTTGCATCGCTAGTACTTGCGACAATCGGTAAACTTTGGTTTTGGTCGTCCAGGGATTTAACAGGTTCTATGTACGCCTCTTCTAGGTTTATTAAGAATCGTAGTGTATTGGATGTGATGTCAAGATGGAAGTATCACTTCAGACATTTGGAGATGATGATCACGCATGGATTCAGAACTGGTTCTCTATAATGTTGCAACCATCGAGATAATATGACAATGTCATGATTATCCGATTCAAAAAGACTAGTTGCTTGATATCCATGTGCTTCGTACGGGGCAGAAATTATTCCAGCCCCAGGCCTTGCACGTGACATCTGATATTAGATCTCTATACGCAATACTACGTATACTACGCTTGACATAGATTATATATTCCAGTAAGAATAGTTCTGGAGAATTGGGTAGGCACGGTGTTTTGCTAGAAGGCAACCATGTCTTGTAAATCGGTAAGCACGTGGTACGAGGTACTCACTTTATCGGATAGTCCGATAATCGGATTTACTGCCAACATATCTAGAGATCTCTTGGGTCGCTTCCCAAAGATTCACCGATGACAGTTGACTCGATTAGAATTAATTTGGGATTAATTAAAAGAGAGAAAATTAATCTAGGATTAATTGAAGCTTTATTTAATCTGGGATTAAATGTGTTCGGAAGAGAGAGAACACGATTAATTTGGAATTAATCGGTAAAATAAATTTAATAGTTAAATTTGATTTTTCTATTTAATTTATTCGAATGGGCTAAAATTAATATATCGGATATATTAAGATGAATTGGATTTCGTTAAGAAATTAAAGTCGGACTTTAATACGAACGAACAAATTAATTTAGAATTAATTCGTAAACATCGTTCGTAATATATTTGCGAGGCATCATTATTTAATTAAATAAGATTTAATTATTTAGAGACGAGAGTTCGTTTAATCGTATTAAACGGATCCGTGCCGCGACAAATAATCGTAGAGACATTGGATTTTGAATTCAAATGTGGGGCCCACTTCACATGTGGTAGTTGGGAGGGTAGTTGGCATTAAAGCCAATACCACTTGATTTTCAACCACCAAGTTTTGGTTTTGTGAAACCAAGACTCTCAACTACCAAGTTTTGGGTGAAAATGGTAAAACCATTTTTACTAAAACATATCTCTCTCTCTCATTTGTAACACTTGGAACAAAATAGAAACCCTAGTTTCTTGCACTTTGGGCGTGAGCTTCTCCCTTTTCTTCTCATTGATTTTGTGGCAAAATCAAGTTAGCTAGCACTTCAAGGAATCAACAAAGGTGATAGGGAAACAACTCAAAGCTTGGAATCAACACAAAGGTTGGATCTTGGAGCTCTTCATTCCTAACTCAAAGCTTGGAATCTACAAAGGTTGGATCTTGGAGATCATCTTCTCAAAAATCAAATTCGTTCATTGTAAGTATATTCCGCAACTTATAATGATCTTAATCACATGTTTTCATGCTTATTAGATCATTGGCATGTTCTAGGAACACTAACACTGACCACCTTGATTTCAGCTTTCCAGGGAAAAGTTTCAACCTTGAATCATATAACAACACCTGCTGCCCTGGTTTCAATTGTCTGCGTACTATTTTTTGGTCATGCCATTTCTTGGTCTTCTCTTTGTATAATCTGGCATTTTCATAAGCCTGTAGGTGAAATTCCTCCAACTCATTGAGTTGGTGAAGTCTTTTCTCTCCTGCAGCTTGTGGATCAAGATTCAACTTCTTCAGTGCCCAGTACGCCTTGTGTTCAAGCTCAACTAGCAAATGACATGCTTTCCCAAACACCATTTTATAAGGGGACATACCAATGGGTGTCTTGTAAGCCATCCGGTAGTCCTATAATGCGTCATCTAGTTTTTCAGAGCAGTCATTCCTTGTTGATCCAATGGTTCTCTCCAAGATTCTTTTGATCTCCATGTTTGAAACTTCAACTTGCCCGTTTGACTGTGGATGGTAAGCTATGGCAACTTTATGAGTAACTCCATATTAGGATAGGAATGCATCGAAGTATCTGTTGCAGAAATGTATGCCACCATCGTTGATAATCACCCGAGGTGTTCCGAAGCGAGTGAAAATATTTTTTTAAGGAACTTGATCACCACCTTTGAATCATTGGATGGCAGTGTATTTTCTTCAACCCATTTGGAGACGTAATCTACGGCAACTAGTATGTACATGTTTCCAAATGATGGAACAAATGGTCCCATAAAATCAATACCCCACACATTGAATATCTCCACTTCCAGAATATTTTGCAAAGGTCTTTCATTTCTCCTGGAAATATTTCCCGTTCTCTGGCACCTGTCACATTGAAGAGCAAATAGATAAACATCTTTATAAATAGTGGGCTAGAAAAAACCTGATTGTAGGACTTTGGCTGCAGTTTTGTTTCCACTGAAGTGTCCGCCATATGGTGATGAATGACAGTGTTGCAAGACATTGTTGACCTCCTCTTGTGGAACACAACCGTCTCAATAATTGATCACCACATCGTTTGAACAGGTACGGCTCATCCCAGACATAGTGTTTGACTTCCTTGAAGAACTTTTTTCGTTGCTGAATTGTCCATTCCAACGACCATTTTCCTGACACTATGTAGTTTACATAGTCAGCATACCAAAGGACATCGTGCTGTTTCATGGTAAATAATTGTTCATTTGGAAAAGTTTCTTTGATTATCAGTTCTTTGCCAGCTGTTTCTCCATTCTCGAGCCTCGATAACTGATCTGCCACTTGGTTTTATGTCATTTTCCTGTCTCTGATCTCCACATCAAATTCTTGCAGAAGAAGTATCCAACGGATCAATCTGAATTGGTTGATTAAGTATGCTTGTATGTTGATTAATTGAAGTTGTGCATGATCAATTTCAAGAAAATTGGATTGGATCAATTTCCCAATTCTTTAGGTTGAACATGTAACTTGAAATTGGTAAAATGTGTTTGAGCATGTTTTAATTAAATTGGATGTTTAAGTATGCTTAAAACATGTTTTATTGAGATTATGTGTGATCAATTTCAAGAAAATTGGATTGGATCAATTTTCCCCAAATTGGAGGCATGGCCGAAAATTGGATAACCCTAATGTCTTGGTAATTTTGTTTTGTTTGATCATTGGATGACTTAAAACAATTGGGTAATGTTGTTTTTTGAAGTTCAATTGAATTGAATTTTGATTTGGAACAATTTTCCCTTTATAAAGTGGGTTGACCGAATTCAATTGGACATGAAATTCATTGTGATTTTGTTGTTTGATTCATTGGATGAGTTGAATTGATTTGGTAAATTATGATTGTGGACTCAATTGGATTGAAACCGAATCGAATTGAAAAACCCCTAATTGCCGAGACTTGAAAGCATGTAAATTGGGTTTGATTTTAATAAATTGTGTTGGACACTATTTAATGTTAAAGTGCATGATTAATTAGGCTAATGATGTTTTAGAAATGTTAATTGGGTAAATGATTGTGTATTACACTTAGGATAATTAATTGTGAAATTTGGAATTTTATAAGTTAATTTATTAGGGCTTGATTTTGGAATTTGGCTTGTTAGGTTGTAATTGGGCTTTTGGGCTTTGTTGTAACAAAGTTGGGTTTAGGCAAAATTGGTTGGATCCAATTAGGCCCAAAACCGAATCCAAAAGGTCCAATTATGACTTAATGGACCTTAATTATTTAATTGGGCCTAATGGGCCAAAATTAATTTAAAGACTTATGGGGTAACTCCCGGATTGGATTTTGGTTGTTCGGTTTGACCCGAGTTGACCAAAGTCCACGCCTTATAGAAATTAATTAAAAGCCCATGGGACTTAATAAATAAACATTAGATGTTAATCGGGCTTTGAGACCCGTTGCGATTAAATTTGGAATTTAAGTCGTAAAGGTTCGTTAATAAAAGTGTAATATTTAATTTAGAATTAAATAATGAATTAGAATTAAATACGTATTAAATTGGATTTAATTATGTAATTTAATTTAATTCGTAGAAATCGTACTTTGAGTACGTGTTCGCAATACGAGTTTGACTCGAACAAAATCAAATATTTGTTGAACATTGGATGATCACTAATAATCAAGATTAATTAATTTGATTGATTGATTGATAACATGCTTGTATGAATACATGGTTGTGATGTTTGAATAATGTATATCGGATGGATATTAGTCGGGTGGGACGATTTTGGAAATTGTAATAAATTTGATTTATTAAATTGGACCTGTGTGTCCAGCCTTATCTCCTATTTCTTTGATTCTCTTCTCACCTATTCCCCTCTATGTATATGAGGTTTCTTTAGAAGTGTAGTGTAACGGTAGTAGAAAATATTAGTGCTAGCGGGAGAGAGAAAGTGAGAGATTTGATCTAGGATCAATGTAAAATATCCATCCGCATATCATTATTATTTTATTTATACTCGCTTTATTATGTGTTTAGAATGCATGCTTAAGGGTGTATGATGATGAGACCTTAACAAAGATAATTAAATTGGTAGCCAATTTGCACGCGAAAACACCCCGTTAAATATCATGCGTTTTTCCTTACATTGAGTGATTCTTACTCAAGATCCGAGATTGGCAGGGGTTGTTGGCCAAAGTCAAGCCCTTG
>SKCR01005260.1:0-26096 GCA_019454045.1 Zanthoxylum bungeanum | reverse complement strand
CCCAACTTGCATGGGGACTACATCACATAACACCTCATCCTTGTATTTAACAATTGTAAAACTAACCAAGACCTGCTTATTGATTTTTGTTAGGGATATGCTCTATACCCAACTTATGGATGGGCTATATGTACATGTATTTGTAATATTTTCATTAATTAATAAAATGGCAATCTTTATTATACGTGTCTTCCATAACTTATATGAATCATCAACACTGTAATAAAGCCCTTTGAGTAAAAAGATGATGGCTTCCACGCCTTATGAGAATCATTACTCTTAAATGTTCATATTCATAGTTTTGTGAATAATCTGGGCGTTCACAAAGCGGGGAGACTAGCATGATGATATGATCCGCCCTTAAGTGGGGTAGCCGATCTCATAAGCTACTAGCAGAGATCCGTCCGCTTGGTGTATCAAATGGATGCATGAGTTGCTCGTGTCCATCGCACTGAGAGCCAAAGTTTTCATATGGAGTGTTTATCCCATGTGTCTGTGAGAACTTTCATGTATCGATTATATGACTAGTCTTTAGACTTGAGGTCTTTACAATATTATGTGTGGATCAAATAGCTTTGACATTCTCCTTCCCCGGTTCAAAAGATCCGGTCATAAGGGTATGATTGGGTCATTTGTTGAAACACATGAAGTTTGTAAAGATACAACAGAGAATCGCCACTCTCTCGGATAATATTTTCTTATAAGAGTAGTATTCCAGTTCGCGGGTTGATATGTGTGATCACTGCTTGAGACTGTGGCCACATCGGAAGAATCATGTGAGATTCTTGGGTTAGCACGATTCATGACACTATCAACATCATACATTTGACCATATGGGTAGACACTTTACGTACCCTAGGTCAATAGGTTGGGATACAGTGAGGTGAAAGACCGTATCATATGTAAATCATATACATAATGGGTATATATATCTTTCCTTCTCATTTGGGGGCCTTGGCATGTTGCTAGATGTCAACCTTGGTCATTGAAATCGAACGACCATCTGATCAGAGGATAATTTATGTTTGATTAAATTATCACGATTCATTTTATGTCCAACTTGAGGGGAACCCAAAAGGTCACACACAACAAAGTCGAAATCAGTGGTTAACAGTGCACAGTACATATACAACAATCATATATGTTGTTAAATTTGTATTGTACACTGTTAACCATTGATTTTGACTTTGTTGTGTGTGACCTTTTGGGTTCCCCTCAAGTTGGACATGAAATGAATCGTGATAATTTAATCGAACATAAATTATCCTCCGATCAGATGGTCGTCCGATTTCAATGAACAAGGTTGACATCTAGTAACATGTCAAGGCCCCCAAATGGGAAGGAAAGATATATACCCATTCTGTATGCGATTTACATATGATATGGTCCCTCGCCTCACTATATCCCCACATTTTGACCTAGGGTACGGAAAATGTATACCCATATGGTCAAAGGTATGATGTTGATTGTGTCATGAATCTTGCTAACCCAAGAATCTCACATGATTCTTCCGTTGCGGCCACAATCTCAAGCACTGATCACACATATCAACCCGCGAACTAGAATACTACTCTTATAAGAAAAAATTATCAGAGAGAGTGGCGACTCTTTGTTGTATCTTTACAAACTTCAAGAGTTTCAACAAATGACCCAATCATACCCTTATGACCGGATCTTTTGAACCGGGGAAGGAGAATGTCAAAGTTATTTGATCCACACATAAGATTGTAAAGACCTCAAGTCTAAAGACTAGTCATAAGATGTTAATTAAACATTTAAAGCCCATTTGTTATATTTGGACTTAATGGAATGATTTAGGCCCAATTTGGATCCAATCCAATTTCCCTAAACCAACTTAGGCCAACCAAGCCCATTAGGCCCAAATATAACAATTATAAGCCCAATTCTAAATCAAGCCCAATTTCTTAAATTCTAATTTTCCAAAATTCATAATTTAATAAATCAAAGTGTTTAGCCATGGTTAATCTTCTAAATTAACATTTCCAAAATACTAATCTAATTCATTAATCATGCTTTTCATCATCAACACTTGTCCAACATTATTGAATCAAAAAATCATCTCATTTCATGCTTTATTACTCACGGCATTTTAGGGTTTATTATGTTCGATTCCGTTTTCAATCTGATTGAATTATAAATCAACATTTCCCAAGTTTTTCAACTCATCCAATGATCAAAAAACAAAAAATACCATGACTTAGGGCAACATAAGCATTCGACCAAGCCCTTAATTTGGGGAAAAATTAATCCAATTCAATTTTCATGAATTTGATCATGAATAACATTATGTTATCATCATTTAAGCATACTCAATCAATCAATTTTATCAAATCATGCTCAAATCATTTTTACCCAAATTTTACCCTAAATTCATTTTCATGCTTATTAAGGCTCATGATACCATTGTTGGTCTCTAAGATTCATCCAAGATCTTTATAAGAAATGAAAACATGTGAATACATTAAAGAAGTATGGCGGAATCATACTTACAATGAACGGATTATGGAAGTGTTGATAACAAAATTCCTCCTTGTTGAAGCTCTCCACGATTCGGCCAAGGTCCCAATTTGTTGATGATGAAGAAGCTCCAAGCTTTTGAATGGATTCCAAGCTCTTAGATTGGTTTTCCTATCACCTTGTGATGATTCCTCTAGAGTGCTAGCTCTTGGTATTTTTTGGAACAAAAACACCTTTCTTCTTCCTTGAACTTTCGGCCAAGTGAAAAGAAAATGGAGAGAGTAAAATTCTTACAATGGGCGTGAGTGTGGTGAGAGAGTGAGGAGTGTTTGATTTTTTCTCTTTTATGTATTTGATTTCAAAAATCAAATTAAAGATTTACCAAATATTTGGTAATAAGTCAATCATGTCACTTTAACTTGGAGGGTAAAACAAGTTAAAGTCATTCTCACCAAAACCCATCACTCAAATTGACAAGTGATGTGACATGTGGGGCCCACTTGATTCGAAATCCAAGTGGGCCCGCAAACACTCCCGGGCTCGGGTTCGCCAATTCCGAATTAACGAATTTTCCGTTGCGACGTAATTAAATCAAATTTAATTAAATAATTATGCCAAGTAAAATTATTATTCATGCCGCTCGTGAATTCATTCTAAATTATTTCATTTGCCCGAATTAAAATCTAATTTTAATTCTGTGTCGAAATCTAATTTCGTTTAATATATCGAATATATTATTTTATCGATTAATTCCAAATTAATCACCATCTCTCTTCAAATAGTATTTTATCTTAGATAAAATCTCTCCGTAATTAATCCAAGATTAATTATGTTCGAATCATACGTCATCGATGAATCTTCAGGAAGTGACCCAAGAGATCCCTGGATATGTTGGCAGTAAATCCAGTTATCGAACTATGCAAACACGTATGTACCTCGTACTACATTTTTAACCGATTTACGAGACATGGTTGGCTTCTAGCAAAGCACCGTGCCTACCCAATTCTCAAGAAATATTCTTAATGGAATATTTAATCTTTGTCAGGCGTAGTATACATAATATTGCGTATTGCGATCCAATATCAATGGTCAAATGTAAAGCCTGAGGTTGGAATAATGTCTGCCCCGTACGAAGCATATATCGGATTACAAGCAACTAGTCTCTTTAATCGGATAATCATGACCAAGTCATATTATCCCGATGGTTACAACCAATTTAGAGTACCGGTTCTGTATCCCTGCATGATCATCATCTCCATATGACTGAAGTGATACTTCCTTCTTGACATCACACCCAATACACTACGATTCTCAATAAACCCAGAAGAGGCGTACACGGAACCTGTTAAAGTCCTGGATGACCAAAACCAAAGCGTATTGATTGTCGCAAGTACTAGTGATGTAAATCTCAGGTTAAGACCAAATACACCTACCTTGATGCGGATTCCTATAGACACATAGTCATACTACCAATGGGATTCTCCAGGGTCTATCCAGAGTAAAATTGTTTCCGTACCATCGGTAAACACAACCTCCTATCACACTTGCATAAGTATCCAATACTTAAATATATGAGAACTATGCCGTTACGCGTCCATAACACGCACAAGTGCAATACTAGTCTATTTCGCATTATCGATGTCCAGTCTCGATAATACTTCGACTAGGGATATTTAATGATTAAACCTTTATAGATTGATACTGTCTCATATCTTATAATCCGGAACTAATCATATGGACTTTCATCATTTATATATTTAAGTAATCAAATTACAAAATGATAAAATACAATTTCATTGCTACATAATTAATTTGTACAAAAACCACAATGTCTTTTACAAATAGTGACGCTATGGGTCATAATTGTCTAACAATCTCCTACTTGGCCTATAGTCAGTCACTCTAGCAGCTAATACTTGAGCTATGTACATGTCGCTCAAACTTTTGCTGAGGAATAGCTTTCGTCAGCGGATCTGCAATATTGTCCTCTGATGCGACCTTCTCGATCTTCACATCGTTAGAATGTATGATCTCACGAATCAGATGGAAATGTCGAAGAACATGCTTGGATCGTTGATGTGACCGTGGTTCCTTAGCCTACGCTATAGCCCCGTTATTGTCACAATACAATGGAACGGGCTCAGCTGCTAACAGAACTACTCCTAATCCAATTAGGAATTTACGGATCCAAACTGCCTCTTTTGCTGCTTCAGCTGCAGCAATATACTCCGCTTCTGTTGTTGAATCGATAATAGTCTCTTGCTTGGAAGATTTCCAGCTACTGCTCCGTTGTTCAAACAAAATACGTACCCAGATTGCGACTTACAGTCGTCTTTATCGGTTTGGAAACTTGCATCGGTATACCCAGTTACCTCAAGTTCTCCATCTCCATAGATTAAGAAAGCATCCTTAGTTCGTCTAAGATACTTAAGGATATTCTTAACCGCCATCCAGTGACCTTCACCTGGATCGGCCTGATAGCGACTACACATGCTCAAAGCATAGAAGACATCAGGTCGCATACATATCATGGCATACATGATCGATCTGACTGCTGAGGCGAACGGTATCCGAGTCATGCTGTCTCTCTCATCTTGAGTTTTAGGACACATGTCCTTAGATAGAGTGACGCCATGTGACACTGGCAATAGTCCCCTCTTGGACTGTTCCATGTTAAATCTCATCAACACTTTGTCAATGTACGTGCTTTGGGAGAGTCCAAGCAGCTTTCTAGATCTATCTTGATAGATCTTTTTTCCTAGAATAAAGGCTGCTTCTCCCAGATCCTTCATGGAGAATTTTAATGAATGCCAAGCTTTCACCGACGTTAACATGGGAATGTCATTGCCAATAAGCAATACATCATCAACGTAAAGGACAATAAAAGTTAGTGCTCTCCCACTAACCTTCTTATATACACAAGGATCATCCTCGTTTTGAATGAAATCATTTTCTTTTATGATCTCATCAAAATATTGGTTCCAAGAATGCGATGCTTGCTTCAATCCCTAAATGGATCGATTTAACTTACAAACCTTGTTTGCAAGTCTTGGTACGACAAAACCATCAGGCTGTTACACGTAAACATCCTCCAAAAGGTTTCCGTTAAGGAAAGCAGTTTTGACATCCATCTGCCATATCTCGTAATCGAAATATGCAGAAATAACAAGCATTATCCTAATGGATTTAATCATGGCAACGGGTGACAAAGTTTCATCGTAATCGACACCATGTCGTTGACGATACCCCTTCGATACAAACCTAGCTTTGTATGTTTGTACGTTGCCATCCACGTCAGTCTTCTTCTTGAAGACCCATTTGCAACCAATAGGCTTTACGCCTTCTGGTGCATCAACCAGTGTCCAAACTTGGTTGGTGTACATGGAATCCATTTCGGAATTCATGGCATCTTGCCATAAACCGGAGTCGATACCTTGTATCGCTTCCTCATACGTAGCGGGCTCATCTTCCTCAATAAGATTAATATCCACATGAGGTGAGATCAGAAACCCATACCTCTCAGGTTATTTTCTGACTCTCTCTGACCTACGCGGTCCTTGTGTATTCGAAGATTGTGGTACAGTCTCATCCCTGATGGACTGTTCATGTTCCGTTAAGGATTATGTGCTAGGAACAGTATCACTTCGATTTTCATCGAGTTCTACTTTCCTCCCACTTATCACTACATTTAGGAATTCCTTCTCGAGGAAAACCGCATGTAGAGCAACAAATACTTCGTTCTCTTGTGGGTGATAGAAGTAATATCCTTTGGTTTCCCTAGGATATCCTACAAATAGGTATTTATCCAATTTGGGTTCAAGTTTGGTACCTTCCAAACGTTTGACGTATGCCCAGCAACCCCAAATCTTTAGGAATGAGAAACCCGGTTTCTTTCCTGTCAATATTTCATATGGAGTCTGTTGAACAGACTTTGATGGAACCTTATTCAAAATAAGTATTGCACTGTTCAATGCATATCCCCAGAAGAAAATAGGTAGCTCTGTGCGACTCATCATAGACCTTACCATGTCTAACAAAGTTCGGTTTCTCCATTCAGACACACCGTTTAATTGCGGTGTTCCGGGAGGAGTCCACTATGAAAGAATACCATATTCTTTCAAGTAATCAAGAAACTCATTGCTTAATTATTCGCCACCACGGTCCGACCGTAATGTCTTAATACTTTTGCCGGTCTGTTTTTCTACTTCGTGTCGAAACTCTTTGAATTTCTCAAAAGTTTCCGACTTGTGTCTCATAAGATACACAGAACCAAAACGCGATGCATCATCCGTAAAGGTTACGAAGTATTCATATCCACATCTAGCCTGGCTAGACATGGGCCCACAAACGTCACTATGAACAAGGGCTAACAGTTCGGTGGCACGTGCACCTTTACCGCTAAAAGGTGATTTAGGCATCTTGCCTAATAAACAAGATTCGCAGACGTCATATTAATTTGGATCAAATCCGTCCAAGTACCCACTCTTCGAAAGTGTGGATATACGTGTCTTGTTTATGTGTCCTAGACGACAATGCCACATATAAGTTTCATCTTTGTTACTTACTTTAAGCCTTTTATTTGTTACATTATATGTTTGAGATTGATTTATATTCAAAATATAAAGACCATTATTTGCATCAGGTGTGCAAATTTCTATATCATTTTTATACATAAAACACTCAGTGTTTCTAAATACAAAAGTATACCCGCATTGGGTTAACATAGATACAGAAATTATATTCCTAGTCAAACTAGGTACAAAATAACAGTTTATAAGTTCAAGTACATGCCCCAAGGGCAGTTCCAAAACTTAAGTGCCCACGGCCAAAACGGCAACTCGAGTCCCATTCCCAACGCGGAGGACAATCTCTCCTAAGGCCAGTCTCCTGCTAATCCGCAAATCCTGCACATCAGTACATATGTGAGTACCACAACCAGAATCAAAAATCCAATTTTTAAAACTAGAAGTAGACATGTTTATTTCTATAAAAAACATACTTGAAGCCGGTGCCTTGCCCGCTTTAATTTCCTTTATGTGTGCCTTATACTCGCGGCAGTCACGCTTCCAGTGACCCCGCTTCCCGTACTACAAGCATACATCTTAGGATTTGTCCTTGGGTTTCCCAGAACCCTTTGACGATTTGGCCTTGCCCTTCTTTTATGCTTGTTCTTCTTAACATCTCCAGTCGCCTTGGCCAAGCCCTTGGAGTCTGAGATGTTGAAGCATAGTGCGCCTCGCATCTTCTTGCCCTTAAGGAGCTCATTTTCTGCCTCATGCAGAGTGGACATCAACTCTCTAAGAGCTTGGTCTTGGTTCAATATGTTGTAGCTCATGATGAACCCACTCCGAGGAGAGACTGTAGGATCAAATCCACTGAAGTCTCAGCCTCGAAGACTATGCCCATCTGTCCGAGCTGCTCAATGTCAGCAATCATCTGTGGGACATGGTGCTCAACAGACGTACCCTCTGACATGCGAGCGCGGAAGAGATTCTTTTGCAACTCGTATCTTTGCGATCTATGATTAAATCGGTGAAGATCGTGCAACTTCGCCATCATCTCATATGGATCCAACCCCTTGTTTTGACGACGGAATTGCGGAGTCATAGCGGCAAGCATTACCGATTGAACAGTCGCATTATCATCGCTATGAGTCTTCCAAAGCTCTAGCTCAAGCAACTGATCAGGTCGGGGCTTAGGCCCAATAGGTCGCTATAAAGTATAGAATAACTTCTCGGATCCTAGAACAATTCTGAGATTCATATCCCAGTCCTAAAAGTTTGTTCCATTAAAGACGTTGTCGCCCATGAAAATTTCCCTAATGCTCAAATTTCATGTCATCTTAACCGTAATAGTCCAACTATTCGATTAACGATGATGGGTACAGTCTAACTGTTACAGAAAAATAATAATATATTAGTCCAACTAATAAAATAATTGATGAAATAATTTGAAAGTGCGTAAAGCTAAGTATTTGAACGAAATTGCAAATTCAATACTAGGCTCCCACTATTTTTGGCAAGCCTCTAACCCTCTGTTGAGTACTCGGGAAACCTAGTTTCTTAGTGGGCTAGGATTCCGTTAAATAACACACAACCGTGACTTTGGCCAACAAGCTGTATGATATTTAACTAGGTAGATCTATAAGATCAATTGGATCTCATCCAATTCCTAGATCCGGTAGGTGGACCTTCAAGTCCGAAACATAAATACAACATATATGCCAATATATCCAATATATTTTCCTAACCTTTTTCCTCTGAATCAACTAAGCCTTGGCTTTGGCACAACAAGCTTAATGATTCCAGTCAAGCGGAACCCATTGACTTTGGAAAGCTTGTAATCGATGTCGATGGACAAGAAGTGATCTTGACTTTGGCCAACCAATCACAACTTGGACAAGACATACGATATGGAACAAAGCCTTCATGATTCAAACACATCCACGATGGACAAAGGTCTTGACTTTGGCCAACAAATCAGTGCCAATCTTGGACTATGAGTAAGATCACTCAATGGAAGGAAAAACGCTTAATATGTTTTGAGGATTTTTATTATCTTTGTTAGGTCTCATCATACACCCTTAAGCATGCATTCGAAAAGCATAATAAGGCGCGGAAATAAATTAATAACGATATGCGGATGGATATCTCACAGATTGTTCCTATAACAAATCACTCATCTTTCCTCTCCCCGGCTAGCACTATTCTTACTTCTACCCAATTACATAATACAATTAAAGAAACCTCATTAAATTGAGGGGAATTAGGTGAGGAAGAGAATTACAAAGATCAAGAGAGATAAGGGTGGACACGCAGGTCCAATTTAATAAATTCTAAATTTACAACAATTTCCAAAATTGCCATTCCCTTCTAATATCCATCTGATATACGTTATTCATTCAACACATCCATGTATTCACGCAAAGCATGTTATTCAATCAACCTAATCCAATTAATTAATCTTGAATAAAGTGATCATCCAATGTTCAAACAACGATTTGATTTTGCGCGAGTCCAACTCGTTTGTGAATAAGTACTCGAAGTACGAATTCTTGAATTATATCGAACTATAATTTAAATCTAATTCAATTCGTATTCAATACTAATTCTATAATTAATTCCAAATTAAATAACTACACTTTTTAATGCGCTTTAACGACTTAGATTCCAAATCTAATCTTAATGGGTCTCAAAGCCCAATTAACATCCAATGTTGTTTAATTAAAGTCCAATTGGCTTTCAATTAATTTCATAAGGCATAGGCTTTGGTCAATATGGGTCAAACCCAAATACCAAGGCCCAATTAAGGAATCACCCTTAGTTGCCAAGAAACCAATTTTGGCACATTAGGCCCAATTGAACATTTAAAGCCCATTTGTTATATTTGGACTTAATGGAATGATTTAGGCCCAATTTGGATCCAATCCAATTTCCCTAAACCAACTTGGCCAACCAAGCCCATTAGGCCCAAATACAACAATTATAAGCCCAATTCTAAATCAAGCCCAATTTATTAAATTCTAATTTTCCAAAATTCATAATTTAATAATCAAAGTGTTTAGCCATGGTTAATCTTCTAAATTAACATTTCCAAAATACTATCTAATTCATTAATCATGCTTTTCATCATCAACACTGTCCAACATTATTGAGTCAAAAAATCATCTCATTTCATGCTTTATTACTCACGACATTTTAGGGTTTATTATGTTCGACTCGACGTTTTCAATCCGATTGAATTACAAATCAACATTCCCAAGTTTTTGAACTCATCCAATGATCAAAAAACAAAAATACCATGACTTAGGGCAACATAAGCATTCGACCAAGCCCTTAATTTGGGGAAAAATAAATCCAATTCAATTTTCATGAATTTGATCATGAATAACACTATGTTATCATCATTCAAGCATACTCAATCAATCAATTTTATCAAATCATACTGAAATCATTTTTACCCAAATTTTACCCTAAATTCATTATCATGCTTATTAAGGCTCACAATACCATTGTTGGTCTCTAAGATCCATCCAAGATCTTTGTAAGCAATGAAAACATGTGAATACATTAAAGAAGTATGGCGGAATCATACTTACAATGAACGAATTATGAAGTGTTGATAACAAAATTTCTCCTTGTTGAAGCTCTCCAAGATTCGCCAAGGTCCCAATTTTTGATGATGAAGAAACTCCAAGATTTTTAATGGATTCCAAGCTCTTAGATTGGTTTCCTATCACCTTGTGATGATTCCTCTAGAGTGCTAGCTCTTGGTAATTTTTGCAACAAAAACACACTTTCTTCTTCTTGAACTTTCGGCCAAGTGAAAAGAAAATGGAGAGAGTAAAATTCTTGCAACGGGCGTGATTGTGGTGAGAGAGTGAGGAGTGTTTGACTTGTTCTCTTTTATGTATTTGATTTCAAAAATCAAATTAAAGATTTACCAAATATTTGGTAATAAGTCAATCATGTCACTTTAACTTGGAGTGTAAAACAAGTTAAAGTCATTCTCACCAAAACCATCACTCAAAGTGACAGTGATGTGACTAGTGATGTGACATGTGGGCCCCACTTGATTCAAAATCCAAGTGGGCCCGCAAACACTCCCGGGCTCGGGTTAGCCAATTCCGAATTAACGAATTTTTCGTTGCGACGTAATTAAATCAAATTTAATTAAATAATTATGCCAAGTAAAATTACTATTCACGTCGCTCACAAATTCATTCTAAATTAATTCGTTTGCCCGAATTAAAATCTAATTTCAATTCCGTGTCGAAATCTAATTTCGTTTAATATATCGAATATATTATTTTATTGATTAATTCCAAATTAATCTTCCTCTCTCTTCAAATAGTATTATATCCTAGATAAAATCTCTCCGTAATTAATCCAAGATTAATTATGTTCGAATCATACGTCATCGGTGAATCTTCGGGAAGTGACCCAAGAGATCCCTGGATATGTTGGCAGCAAATCCGATTATCGGACTATCCGAACACGTACGTACCTCGTACTACGTTTTTACCGATTTACGAGACATGGTTCGCTTCTAGCAAAGCACCATGCCTACCCAATTCCCCATTAATATTCTTAATGGAATATTTAATCTTTGTCAGGCGTAGTATACATAGTATTGTGTATTTCGATCCAGTATCGATGGTCACATGCAATGCCTGGGGCTGGAATAATGTCTGCCCCATACGAAGCATATATCGGATTACAAGCAACTAGTCTCTTTAATCGGATAATCATGACCAAGTCATATTATACCAATGGTTGCAACCAATTTAGAGTACCAGTTCTGTATCCCTGCGTGATCATCATCTTCATATGACTGAAGTGATACTTCCTTCTTGAAATCACACCCAATACACTACAATTCTCAATAAACCCAGAAGAGGCGTACACAGAACCTGTTAAAGTCCTGGACGACCAAAACCAAAGCGTATTGATTGTCGCAAGTACTAGCGATGTAAGTCTCAGGTTAAGACCAAATACATCTACCCTGATGCAGATTCCCATAGACACATAGTCATACTACCAATGGGATTCCGCGGGGTCTATCCAGAGCGAAGCTGTTTCCATACCATCAGTAAACACAACCTTCTATCACACTTGCATAAGTATCCAATACTTAAATATATGAGAACTATGACGTTACGCTTCTATAACACGCACAAGTGCAATATTAGTCTATTCCGCATTATCGATGTCCAGTCTCGATAATAATACGACTAGGGATATTTAATGATTAAACCTTTATGGATTGATATTGTCTCATATCTTATAATCTGGAACTAATCATAGGGACTTTTATCATTTATATATTTAAGTAATCAAATTACAAAATGATAAAATACAATTTCATTGCTACATAATTAATTTGTACAAAAACCATAATGTCTTTTACAAATAGTGACGCTATGGGTCATAATTGTCTAACAGTATTTGTCAATGAGCATTGGGTCTCCCTCGGGGTATGCAAAATGCATATGCATCATCATATCAACCATATGATCATGTAAGTTTTGCAATGAAATGCAATGCAATGCAATGACATTATCCATATACACAACAGCAAAGTCAACCACACTCCATTACGAGCTGGTGACATCTCACTCATCCAATATATACAAAATGGACCCGTACCCCATTTCAACAAATGCATCTATATGGAAAATGCTCACACGTGCCATTAAACATATCAACAAATTTCATACATTGGTTCTACACTCATACCAAAACTGAACTAAAGTCTGGAAACTTCGTTAAAACTCTTTAAAAAACTTTTACATATCGAGTACGGAAGCGTGCTCTACTTGAAGATATGCTTAACTATGAAAATGTAACAATGGCTTGTACTGAACTTTTCATGCTGATACTAGCTTGCTATTTAGAAACCCGACACTGTGCAAACTTTCAGACAATTTGTTTCTATACGTGCTCTTTACGAATCTCACTTTCTATACCTCTCGAATCTCTCATTTCATGCATTTTAAAACTACATAACTACTATTACTTATTTTTGTGAGCCTTCAATCTATACACATACCTAAACATATAATCAACCATCATATCTTGTCTACTACGATGATTTCATAGGGAGACACTTACCTGGGGTCCATGCTATCATTTTTCTTTCCCCATCTGTAACACAAAATATGGACTGTGAGGGTCGTTAATCATGGAAAACTTACTGGTAGCATATACTCCCAAACTTTCCGAGAAAATCCAAATTAAATTCGTTTTCAATTTCATTACTCATGATACATCCAATACTTATATTACATCATTAAACATTGTTTTTATGTCAATTCAGTAGCTCACATATACAAATTACGTGTTTCCGAAAAAGCTTCCGAAAAGTTTTCAAAAACACTGCGGAATGAACCTAAACCCTCCGAACCTCTCTAGAATTACTCAAATAATATCGTATCATCGTAATTAATCTATATTTCTAATTAAGTTCATTAAAGCACAGATGCATGTGAAACCCATTTTTTTACCAGAAACTCGCTTACTTATTGGATCGATCCAATTCACTCCGTTTTCTCTCAATTCTACCATAAACACATATTCAATATACTAATACTCAAACAATTCAATTTATACAATTATGCTACTCTACGAAGCTATTGGAAACATCCGAACATTTAGCGGAAAATTTAACTTAAAGAATTTATGCCAGGAGGTCTTACTAAGATTTCGAGGCCATATACGAACTCCAAACAATCCCACGAACGCGCTGGAATCGACAGAATTTCGATCAGAGGCACTGTTCATAACACATTACTGTTCACCACCGCTTCTTCTCCTTATTTTACGTGCAATCGAGCACGGATCAGAAGTAAATCATCATTACCATCCTGTAGTACTCTCCGAGAGCTTCGATTTGGTAGGTGTCTTGGGTCGTGAAATGAAGCGAGGAGATGGGATCGACTAACCCATTTATGCACATTTCTCCCCCATTTTCTCGCCGCTCCGGCCGCCTATTGGGGAATCACAGGCCAGCACGTGGCCGACTTGTTCTGGATGAAGTCAGCGGTGCTGGCGCGCACCACCGAGTGTGACAGGCCAGTCGTGCGCCAGCCACCCCTCTATTTCTCTCTCTTCTCCCTCTCTCTCTCGTTTTTCTTTTTTTTTTTGTAATGATGAACAGTAAAGCCTTACATAAAATATCATTCTTCCAAAAATTACAAAATTACCCCCACTTAGAAGGATATTTTCAGAAATCAGCTATTTTGAATCCCTTTTGATGCGAATTGCAAAAAGTGTTCAACACAAAAAGTATTTGTCTGGAAAAAAACTAGTCTGATGGTTTAAGAATAAACTTAATCGGAGTTCATTTGCTATCATTATAGTCGAAACAAGAAACTTTTACACGTATAATAATAAAATCAGAAATCGCATAATCGGTTCTCGAAATCACTCGTTTTCCAACGCGATGAAACTTCCTTTAAAAATATTCCAATCTATTTTCCAATACATAGAGCCTTATTTTGAATATCAAATAGTTCTAAATTCCAAACTTTAATTCGGAAAGTTTCTAGAACCGTTCCAAAAATATTCGGGATATTACAAAGACAATATTAGGGTTAGTTTCATTAGAACTCAGAAGAGTTTCTCTATACAAAAGGAGGATCATAACTTTATGCTTGGCATACTCTCTCCTCAATTTCCTCCCTTTAGCAAAGAAACTATTTTTCATTCTACCCACACTATTTTTATTTTGGGTACACTCAATATATCTCTCGCCTAATCCCATGTAACTATCAACCTTACCCCATCGACTTACATTCTCGATCTCTCCCGTGAGTGTTTTCTCTGTAGAAGCCTGTAGCTTTATTTAGTCTTCAAAAACTTCCTATGGTGTCAATGAAACAAGTGTAACTTTTCTTCCATCTTGCTCAAAATAATATTTGTTTCGAAACCCATCATACATCACTCTCCTGTCAAACTGCCAAGGACGTCCTAGTAACAAATGCCCAACTTGCATGGGGACTACATCACATAACACCTCATAAGCTACTAGCAGAGATCCGTCCGCTTGGTGTATCAAATGGATGCATGAGTTTCTCGTGTCCATCGCACTGAGAGCCAAAGTTTTCATATGGAGTGTTTATCCCATGTGTCTGTGAGAACTTTCATGTATCGATTATATGACTAGTCTTTAGACTTGAGGTCTTTACAATATTATGTGTGGATCAAATAGCTTTGACATTCTCCTTCCCCAGTTCAAAAGATCCGGTCATAAGGGTATGATTGGGTCATTTGTTGAAACACATGAAGTTTGTAAAGATACAACAGAGAATCGCCACTCTCTCGGATAATATTTTCTTATAAGAGTAGTATTCCAGTTCACGGGTTGATATGTGTGATCACTGCTTGAGACTGTGGCCACATCGGAAGAATCATGTGAGATTCTTGGGTTAGCACGATTCATGACACTATCAACATCATACATTTGACCATATGGGTAGACACTTTACGTACCCTAGGTCAATAGGCTGGGATACAGTGAGGTGAAGGACCATATCATATGTAAATCGTATACATAATGGGTATATATATCTTTCCTTCTCATTTGGGAGCCTTGGCATGTTGCTAGATGTCAACCTTGGTCATTGAAATCGAACGACCATCTGATCAGAGGATAATTTATGTTTGATTAAATTATCACGATTCATTTTATGTCCAACTTGAGGGGAACCCAAAAGGTCACACACAACAAAGTCGAAATCAGTGGTTAACAGTGCACAGTACATATTTAACAGCATATATGATTACTGTAGGAATTGTTCATAAAATGTTCAATGTGTTTAATTATTGAACATATCATTTATGAGGTTCCATAGTGGCTTAGGGATTGGTGAATGACGATAGGGGCACTTTGGAAATTGGAATAAATAGATAAAAAAAAAATTACTGTTCATGTGAATAGTAATGCTTGAATAGTACCACGTGAATATTAAAACCACTAAATTAAGATCCAATGGCTAAGATTAAATTGGCTTTTACCCACATCAGATTCTTAATTAATTTTGTTGTCTTTGGAGCACTATATAAACCCAAAGAATTCTTCAAAAATATTTACACCAAACCTTTCAAATCTTTGGTTTATATAAGTGAGCAACTCTAAAATTTTAAGAGTAAGCCATTGATTTTGAGGATAATTAGGTCTAATTGACTAGAGGAACCTCGAGTTAAAAGTTTTGAGGTATTTGCCTAAGCTAGCACCAAGGGAAAAATACCCGTGCACTCAAGGCATAGTCTTGCAGTTGAGTTTTGACTTTGGTGTGTGTATCTTTGGAGTCCACACACTTGGGTGGCTCTTTGGAACGTGGAAGAGCTTGCTGAGCTCGAGAAAAGCTTGTAGATTGGAGGGAGGACTGGAGGAGTCTACGGTTCAAGTAAGTCTTTTTCTTTCTTTATTTTAATTAGAGTTCTTATGATAGTTAGAATGTTTAGGTTTATGTTCTTTGCATGTTTTATGAGTTTTATGCTTAGAATATATATGGTAACATGCCTAGACTTGTAGAATAATCAAAACAAATGGGTCTTAGGCAAAGGGAAAGCGGCATCATAATTTTAATAATTTCAATTTTCCGCTGCGCACTCGCGGCCGCTTCCCAACAGTGGTATCAGCGCGCCATTTTTGTTTTGATTCGTTCTCACTCATTTGAACTCTAAATAGGGTTTTTAAAAGCTCTTTGAAAAGCTAACACCCTGAAATTAATTTTAGGCACAATTTTTGCATGATTTGGTTAAGATTTGAATTGTGAAATTGCATTTAAAGTTCACGCGTCTGCAGAAAAATGTGAATAGTAAATTTATTTGAATAAAATAAAATGCAAAATCATAATTAAATATTAATCAAAGTTATTTAATGCCTAAAATAATTCCAACATATTAAAACCATATGCTTGATGATTCTATGTATGATTAGAATTGGCATGATTATTTTAGGGTGAAAGCATCTAGAGACTTTCTAAGAAATAGAGAGTGTATTGCTTATCCCTTAGCTAAGTAATTATTCTGTGATGAACTTAGAGATTTATTACATTTAAGGCTAATAAATATAAATCAATTGTTTATAATAAAATACATTATAAAAGATACAAGTGGGGTGGGACCAAGGCGTTAATAAAACTTTCCAAACTAAAGTTAATTTAACCAAAGGTATTACTAGAGTTAGATAATGATTTGGTGTCTTCCTTCACTCACTACATTTTTATAGCCAAAATGGAAAGTTGTGAAGGCATATAGATAATCATTTACTCAAAGCTTACCTTAAAGCATATTTAAAGTGTTGGACTAATTTGGAGGATCTATTGTTTATTCCTGTCACCAAGGCGATAAGAGCCTAAGAGGCAAGGGTATTCAAGAGAGTTCGCTCCACCCTCCCTATGGGAATTTTCAATAGAGGAATCCATTTGACAGTTATTCACTTAAACTTGCTAAAATCCTCAATAATAATTTAAGTCTAAAATTTGCCTTCCATTGTAAAATATAGACCCAAATGGCTTAAACTGTATTGGCAGGACTAGGCTTTACCAGACTGACCAATACCAATTTGTCCCTAAATCATACTATTGATAATGGTTTGACTTTTCTAAGTCATAAGACGCAGCGACCCTTAAGCGTGGTCTTATAACTTAGTGGCAAAGATGGGTGCCCACGAGGACTAGCTTAAGCTATGTCATGTTTGATTGCCCAACCCAATGATCAAGGAATTGTGATTTATATCATAAATTGGTTGGGAACCTACCTAATTATCATATTTTATAACGACCGGCCCTAGTCGGAGTTATGAAATGATGATAATGGGATCATTGCCCACAAGAAATCCATCATATTGGGGTTGATGCGATTTGCTTAAAATTTTAAAACAATTGAGTGGGAGCAAATTCATAATATTAAAAGCCCATGTTATTATGAAACATTAATGAAAACATATCCTAATTTTAACATTCTCTCTTAACAGGTGGGTTAAAATATTTCACAAACATTCAAATGGCAAATAGAGTATCACTTCGTTCCATCCTTGATGAGCATAAGCTCAAAAGGGACAACTACAATGACTGGTTTAGAAATCTTAAAATTTTTTTACGATAAGAAAACATTTTCTATGTTCTTGAAAAACCATTTCCCCCTGAACCCGCATAAGATGCTGCCCAAAATACATTCGATGCTTGGAATAAACATGTCGATGATGATGAGTAAGCAGTTTGCATAATGCTTGGCTCTATGTCGGACGAACTTCAGAAAGCTCACGAAGATATGGATGCTCAAACCATCATCTTTCACTTGAAGGAGTTGTATGCAACTTCTGTTCATACCGTGAGATTCCAAGTGTCATGTGGCTTATTCCAAACAATGTATAAAGAAGGATCTGTTAGTGGACATATGCTTAAGATGATTGGCCACATTAAAAAACTGGCCAACCTCTGGTTCATCATAGATCATGAGATATGTCAGGATCTAATTCTCTAGTCCTTACCAAAAGAATTCTCTAACTTTATTATGTAGTTTCATCTGTCTGATAAAGAAGCTACTTTAGCAGAATTGTACAATCTGATAAAGCAAGCAGAGAAGGACTTGAAACTAGAGCTTAAAACATTCGTCATGCTTACTGGTACGGACCTGAAGCCACGAGGCCCAAAGAAAAATAAGGGCAAGGCAAAGGCTCCAGATCACCTAAAGCCCAATGGTAAGGTGGATAAGAAAAAGGGAAATGGGAAATGTTTCTTTTGTGGAAAGAAGGGTCATTGGAAGAAAGACTACAGATCATTGAAAACCAAGGAAGCTATGGAAGCCCAAGAGGCCAAGAAGTCCAATGCTTCAGGTATGTTATATATGATTGGACTATATTCTCAAAACTCTGAACCTTCTACTTGGGTGCTTGACACCAGTTATGGGACTCACTTGTGTAACAATGTGTAAAGCCTGAGAAACACTAGGAGACTCCTTCATGGGGAGGCTGACTTACGTATGGGTAATGGAGCAAAACTGGATGCATTGTGCGTGGGGACTTAATCATTAGTTTTGCCGAATGGTTTAGTTTTAGACTTAGAAGATTGTGTTTATGTACCTTCTCTAGTAAAGAACATCATTTCAATTTCTTCTTTATGTAATAAAGGCATTTCATGACTAATAAGTTGTAATGAATGTTCTATTTATTTCAATGAAATAAAATATGGAGATGGTATTTTAAATAATGGTATCTATGTCTTACAAACTAACAAATAATGTTCAACCTCTAATATATACAACGTTAACTCGAATAATCTCAATGAATCACTTCTATGGCACAGTCACTTAAGTCATATCAATGAAATAAGATTAACTAAGCTACATAAGGATGGGTATTTCAGACCCTTCAAATATGAACCTTATGGAACTTGTGAGTCTTGTTTACTTGGTAAAATGACCAAATTACCCTTCAAAGGTAAATGACAGCGTGCAACAGAGACATTATAACTCATACATTCTGATGTATGCGGACCAATGTCAGTCACCGCTAGAGGTGGATTCTCCTACTTCATTACCTGTATCGATGATCACTCGTGATATGGGTATGTGTACCTTATGCGGTACAAATCTGAAGCCTTTGAGAAATTCAAAGACTTCAAAGCTGAAGTATAAAACCAGCTTAATAAAAGTATTAAGTCACTAAGGTCTGACCGAGGTGGTGAATACTTAAGCAATGAATTTCAAGATTACTTGAGAGAAAATGGCATTGTTTCCCAATGGACTCCTCCGGGAACTCCACAGCATAATGGGGTCTCCGAAAGGAGAAATCAGACATTATTAGATTTGGTCTGATCAATGATGCCAGACACGGATCTACCTCTTTCATTTTGGGGTCTTGCTTTAGAAACTGCAACACTAATACTAAACCAAGTTCTATATGAGTTATGGTCTGGGAAACATCCTAGTCTTAGTTATCTAAGAGTTTTGGGATGTGACGCATATGTCAAGCTCACACAAACTAACAAATTGGATGATATGGGAGTTAAATGTAAGTTTGTAGGATATGCCTTGAACTCAAAAGCATACGTATTCTACATCCCAAATGAACAAAGAACATTTGTCTCACGAAATGCTAAATTTCTAGAGAATGAATTCCTTCTCAAGAAATATAGTGGGAGTAGAGTTGACCTCAGTGAGGTACGAGAAGAACAAACTAACATAGAACTAAACCCCAGGCCTCTCAAAAGGGCAGCTACGAAACAACCACAAGGTTATGAACTCAGAAGGTCTGGTAGGGAAAGACATGAGCTTGAAAGATATGGTTTCCATATTGATGAGGCACATGATCAGGTCATTGATAATGACGATCCCACTAGTTATGACGAAGCAATGTGTGACATTGATTCAGTCAAGCGGCTTGAGACCATGAAATCCGTAATAGACTCTATGTATCAGAATCAAGTTTGAGACTTGGTAGATGTACCTGAAGGGATAAAACTCATAGGCTGCAAGTGGATTTACAAGCGTAAAACTAATGCAGAAGGCAACATCCAAACCTATAAGGCTAGGTTGGTGGCGAAAGGTTATAGATAAATCCAAGGAATTGACTATAAGGAAACCTTCTCGCCTATTGCAATGATAAAGTACATTCGAATTTTACTGGCACTAGCTGCACACTTTGATTATGAGATTTGGCAGATGGTTTTTAAAAAAGCTTTCTTTAATGGGAACCTCATAGAGGAAGTCTATATGACACAACCTGAGGGGTTTTCATCTATGGATGATCATAATTAAGTATGCAAGCTTAAACGATCCATTTATGGACTCAAGCAAGCCTCCAGAAGTTGGAATATAGGATTTGATGAGACAATCAAAGAATTTGACTTCATCAAAAATATAGACGAGCCTTGTGTTTACAGGAAAAGTAGTGGGAATGCTATTGTATTTCTCGTGTCATATGTCGATGACATATTAATCATCGGGAATGATATTCCCATGATGCAAGCCACCAAGTAATGGTTATCTCAGAATTTCTCCATGAATGATTTGGGAGAAGCAGCCTACATCCTCGACATTAAGATCTACCGTGATAGATCTAAGAGGTGTTAGGACTTTATCAATCTACGTACATAGATAAAGTTTTGAAAAGATTCAAAATGGAAGATTCCAAAAGAGGTAATTTACCTACTTGTCATGGAATCAAATTATCTAAGAAGCAATGTCCACATACTCTTTCAGATAGAGAGCGTATGAGTAGGATCACTTATGCTTCAACAATATGAATGATCATGTACACCATTATATGTACAAGACCTGATGTCTCTTATGCTCTTAGCATAACGAGCAGGTGTCAGGCAAATCCTGGTGAACAACACTGGGCAGCTGTCAAAACAATCCTCAAGTATCTATTTACTTTGAATGACGATGTTTTCAGTTGGAAAAGCTCAAAGCAGTCAACTACAGCGGACTCCACCACTGAAGCAGAGTATATTACAGCATCTGAGGCAGCTAAAGAAGCAGTCTGGATAAAGAAGTTCATCACGGAACTAGAAGTGCTTCCTGCGATAAAGAATGGCATCACGATGTACTATGACAACATATGCGCCATTGCTCAATCAAAGGAACCAAGGTCCCACCAGAAATGTTGAGAGAAAAGAAGTTATTAATCCTCACAATACACACAGAAGATAATCTTGCAGATTCTCTGACTAAAGGGCTGACTCAATAAAAGCATGATAGGCACACTCGAGAGTATGGTGTCCAGATTCATACTAGTTAGCTATAGTTCAAGTGGGAGATTGTTAGGGATATGCTCTATACCTAACTTATGGATGGGCTATATGTACATGTATTTGTAATATTTTCATTAATTAATAAAATGGTAATCTTTATTATATGTGTCTTACATAACTTATATAAATCATCAACACTTTAATAAATCCCTTGAAGTAATAAGACGATAACTTCCACACCTTATGAGAATCATTACTCTTAAATGTTCCTAGTCATAGTTTTGTGAATAATCTGGGTGTTCACAAATCGGAGAGACAATCATGATGATATGATCCGCCCTTAAGTGGGGTAGCCGATCTCATAGGCTACTAGCGGAGATCCGTCCGTTTCGTGTATCACATGGATGCATGAGTTGCTCGTGTCCATCGAACTGACCGCCGAAAGTTTTCATATGGAGTGTTTATCCCATTTGTCTGTGAGAACTTTCATGTATCGATTATATGACTAGTCCTCAGACTTGAGGTGTTTACAATCTTATGTGTGGATCAAATAACTTTGACATTCTCCTTCCCCGGTTCAAAAGATCCGGTCATAAGGGTATGATTGGGTCATTTGTTGAAACGCGTGAAGTTTGTAAAGATACAACAGAGAATCGCCACTCCCTTGGATAATATTATCTTATAAGAGTAGTATTCCATTTCGCGCGTTGATATGTGTGATCAGTGCTTGAGACTATGGCCACAGCGGAAGAATCATGTGAGATTCTTGGGTTAGCACGATTCATGACACTATCAACATCATACCTTTGACCATATGGGTAGACACTTTCTGTACCCTAGGTCAATAGGTGGGGATACAGTGAGGTGAGAGACCGTATCATATGTAAATCACATACATAATGGGTATATATATCTTTCCTTCTCATTTGGGGGCCTTGGCATGTTCCTATTTGTCAACCTTGGTCATTGAAATCGAATGACCATCTGATCATAGGATAATTTATGTTCAATTAAATTATCACGATTCATTTCATGTCCAACTTGAGGGGAACCCAAAAGGTCACACACAACAAAGTCGAAATCAATGGTTAACAGTGCACAATACATATTTAACAGCATATATGATTGTTGTATGAATTGTTTAATAAATGGTTCAATGTGTTTAATTATTGAACAGATCATTTATGAGGTTCCACAGTGGCTTAGGAATTGGTGAATGACGATAGGGGCACTTTGGGAATTGGAATAAATAGATTTAAAAAAAATTACTATTCACATGAATAGTAACACGTGGATAATACCGCGTGAATAGTAAATTTTTTTTTATTTTTATTTTTTTTATTTGTTTTGAATTCCAATTCGGCCCAAACTCTTATTAGGGTTTTATAATCTCATTAAACCACTAAATTAAGATCCAATGGCTTAGATTAAATTGGCTTTTATCCTACATCGGATTCTTAATTAATTTTGTTGTCTTTGGTGCACTATATAAACCCAAAGAATTCTTCACAATTTTTTACACAAAACCTTTCAAATCTTGGGTTTATATAAGTAAGCAACTCTAAAGTTTTAAGAGTAAGCCACTTATTTTGAGGATCATTAAGTCTAATTGACTAGAGGAACCTCGAGTTAAAAGTTTTGAGGTATTTGCCTAAGCTAGCACCAAGGAAAAATACCCGTGCACTCAAGGTATAGTCTTGCAGTTGAGTTTTGGCTTTGGTGTGTGTATCTTTGGAGGCCACACACTTGGGTGGCTCTTTGGAACGTGGAAGAGCTTGCTGAGCTCGAGAAAAGCTTGTAGATTGGAGGGAGGACTGGAGGAGTCTATGGTTCAAGTAAGTCTTTTTCTTTCTTTATTTTAATTAGAGTTCTTATGATAGTTAGAATGTTTAGGTTTATGTTTTTTTGCATGTTTTATGAGTTTTATGCTTAGAATATATATAGTAAATGCCTAGGCTTGTGTAATAATAAAAACAAATGGGTCTTCGGCAAAGGGAAAGCGACATCATAATTTTAATAATTTCAATTTTCCGCTGCGCACTCGCGGCCGCTTCCCAACAATTTTATCCTCTTCACTGTTATTCAACCACTGCAAACGATAAGGCTTAGGATGTCTTAGTAAAGTCAAACCCAGCTTCTCAACAAGTATTGTGCTAGCCATATTAGTAAAACCGCCCCCATCGATAATCATATTGTATACCTTGTTCTGGACTAGGCATCTAGTATGGAATATTTTCTCTCGCTGTTGAGCCATATCATCCTCAACCTTGGTCTGGGTACTTAAAAAACGTCGGGTCACAAGGGACTCCCCCTTGGCTGCATACTCAACCCCTTCTTTTTCAGTGGCGACCTCCAACTTGGGTATCTCCTCCACAACATCCTCACCGTCTGAAGCTATATACATATACATAGTCCCTCTATTAGGGCACTGTGAAGCTATATAAACACTCCCATATACTTGAAACATTTAAAGTCACAACTCCTATTTTGTGGAGTATCTATTTTGGTTTGGGTTTGGTGGTGAAGTCTTCCATTGGTTTTCGGGCATCTGATCTAAACCTAGATCTAGTGCCATCTCTGTCATTATCTCCTCATTTTGGCTTCCATGTATTGTTTGGACTCGAATTGCTCTTTAATGCAGTTTTTTTGCTTAAGTTGTCGCTCCACTTTCATTGCCATATGTACTAAGTCCTGTAACTCTATATAATGTTGCAATTCCACTACATTTGCAATCTCGCTATTCAGCCCACTTAGAAATCGTGCCATAGTGGCCTCTCAGTCTTCCTCGACATTTGCGCGAATCATGGAAATTTCCATCTCTTTGTGGTAGTCTTCGACACTGCGAAACCATTATGTAAAATTCTGAAGTTTATGATACAGATCTCGGTAGTAGTGGCTCAGTAAAAACCACTTCCTTATAATTGTTTTCAATTCTGCCTATGTAGTGATCGGGCACTCCCTATTCCTCATAATATTTGTCATCATTTGGTCCCACCAAACAAGTGAATAATTGGCAAATTTAATCACTGCCAACTTCACCTTCTTAAGCTCTAAATAGTTATGACAGTAAAAAAGAAGCTCTAGCTTACGTTCCCACTTTAGATAAGCTTCGGGATCACTCTTGCCTTGGAAGGAAGGAATAGCCATCTTGATTTTACCCAAGTAACTGTTTCTCTCATTCTCATGACTTCTCCTGAACAGCCTTTCATTCCTACCTCGTCTAGGCCGAAATCCACCCATATTCACCTCTAATACTCTATCAAACTCCTCATCATAATCAAATTCATTCTCGGCCTCCATCTTATCCATGGGTACAATACGTCACCCACAAGGCCTATGGGGTATAGGCCTTGCCTCATTAGCTCTAGTCAGTCATGGTGGCCTATTTCTTTATGGAGTATTATGTCTCATCGCCTGCATCTCATCTCAAACATCTCTCATCAACTCTAATATCAACACAAACTCTTGCTGAAGCGCTGTCATAATATTCGCCACATCCCTCAATTCGGGCTCTTATGGAGAATTGGCACTTTGACTCGAAGTTGTGCCTTCTCTGGACATGCTTAATATTTTAATTATATATTTTCCCTTTTTTTAATCTCTGCAACTGCAACAAATGTTAGAAATAAAAATAATTAAAGCAAAGTAAGAAAATAAAATCCTCACAATTCCTTAAGTTTGTCACTCAGATGGCTTTTAGCCGAAGATAAGCTCACCCACACTTGCCTTTTACCTTTCTTGCCCTCGAATGAGTTCTTAAAGGATTTGAGCCTATTATTGTCGAAAACCTTAATTTTGTCCCAAATAGCACTTTTCAGCTCAATCACAAGTACAACAAATAGGTAGACACAAGTATAAGGGAAAGAAGTGTTGGTTTTTCTAAGGTCCCAAGATCAAATCAAGACATGAAATAATGCGTGAACACACCAACGGAGGTAGCGGAATACTCACATTGATCGTTATGTCGATTTGAAGACGAATCATGGCCAAAAACGTACTGCCCTGCTCACGCCACTGCAACCAGTCCATGCTCACTGTCTTGGCAGTTTCGGGTCTCAAAACGAAGCTCCAAACTCCGTCGGATGAGTCCCGCCTCATGGGTGAACCTCCCTACCACCTTCGCAAGACTCGTAGTGTGCTAGCACTTGTGGTTTTCACCATGAAAACCCAACTCTTGGCTTCCCTAAAGTCACGCCCAAAATGGTTCAAAACCAGTGAAGAATGGCCACCATTGCCGTGAGAGGAAGAGAGAATTTTGAGAGAGATTGAATTGTGTTGTGTTAAAATGATTTACCAAAAATCAATTTATATTTATGCCATAATTGTTGGTTAATTCTAAGGTCCCAAGATCAAATCAAGACATGAAATAATGCGTGAATACACCAACGAAGATAGCGGAATACTTACATTGATC
>SKCR01005259.1:0-26407 GCA_019454045.1 Zanthoxylum bungeanum | reverse complement strand
ACCTATGCTCTGTTACACAGAACTGACGGATCCTTTCTTGATACACATAGAACACCTTGAGGATCTATCTACACCCAAACAACATGAGGAGGTCTGATCTAAATAGATCGGTGACGTGACTGTCATCTAAGTGTAGAAGATGTCTCATGTGCCCACAATGGCATCTCAAGTGTAATAATCACAAGTGCTACTCAACCCGAGAAGATTCTTATTGACGTTGGTGTATCATCCATTAATAATCTTTGGTGAGTTGTTCAGTGTTTATCCGCTATAAACACCCACACGTCTATACTAGTCTCCAAGACTTATGGTTCATTGAGAAACCATTGGAATCATATATTCCTGTATACGACATGTACCGGTCTCAACGGGTTTACTATACTGACCAAGTAGTGTAAACCTTGACCAGGAACTGTCTGAGAATGACAACGTTATGATACTACTCAATGTTAGTTGCGACGCTTTTGCAACTGTACCATGACTAATCATTCTTTGGTCATTACTTCTTTACCATATTAAAAGATAGACTATATTATAGAAAATGCACATATTATTCATAATAATAATGTTTTACATAAGTATTTACAAAGAAATACAACCGGGAATTGGCGCTCTGAGCACCAACCCCAACACACTCAACATAAGGAGAATGTCTCACTCCACACTACACGCGTGAAGCTTTGCACTTGTAAAGAATCTCAATCGACACTACCATGTGAAGCTTGGCACTCGTTAAAGATCTCATTCGAAACTACATATATGATCTTGTAGAATGAGGAATGAAGACCCTCATTGACCATTATCAGGTCTTGTAGAGTGAGGATTGTAGAATGAAGAATGAATACCCTCACTGACTTTTGTTAGGTCTCGTAGAGTGGGGATTATATAGTAAAAAGTGAAGACCCTCCTAGACCTTCATCAGGTCCAGTTGATCATAGCCTCCATTGGACCTTCATCAGGACTAGTAAAGTGGAAACTTTCATCAAGTCGAGCAGAATGAAGACAATCATGAACCTTCATCAGGTTTAATAAAGTGAAGACCGGTTTAGAAGCTTTGTCGCAATAAATTATGACGTGCTCTCCAGATTAAATGTATAAATATTTTCTCTTCATTTACATACCATATATGTGGTTTTGAAACTCACAGGCAATATCATACAGCTCAAGACCTGGACCTTCTTCTGGTCCAAATGACATATAGACTCGGTTTGGTCCCTCCTCGATATCAAACGGGTGAATGTCTTCCTGGCCTTCATCAGGTTCAGTCGATGGGAACACTCCCCAATTAACTCATGATGGAGTCAAGTTTAGTCCATGAACCTTCTTTTGGTCCAAACGACATATAGACTCGGTTTGGTGCCCCCTCGATACCAGATGGGTGAATGTCTTCCTGGTCTTCATCAGGTCCAGTCGATGGGAACACTCCTCAATTGGCTCGTGATGGAGTCATGTTTAGTCTATGGACCCTTTTCTGGTCCAGACGACATGTAGACTCGGTCTGGTCCCTCCTCAATACCAATATGGTGAATGTCTTCTTGGTGTTCATCAAGTCCAGTCGACGGGAACACTCCCCAATTGGCTCGTGATGGAGTCAAGTTCAGTTCATGGACCTTCTCTGGTCCAGACAACATGTAGACTCAGTTTGGTCCATATTCGGTACCAAACGAGTTTGAACTCTTGGCCTTCATCAGGTACAGTCGACGGATACACTCCCCACTTAACTTGTGATGGAGTATGATCGGGGGCAATGACCAACTCAATCAAACTGGGGATATCCTCTCTAACTCTTGATTAGTCAGATTCAAAACTGTAGCCACATTGTCCAAGCAACACTGAAGACGTCCGATCGTGGCCCAGTTCGGGTAACGAAGACTTTCCTGGTTTGGTTCAGGCGACACGACCAATGAATACTCTCCAAGCCAATGACTCATTGACTTATAGAGTAGAGGACAAGCTGTACGGGCTAAATTTTGTCAAAGGGTACTTTCGACCTTTTACTTCAAACCCAATAATGAAAGCCCCCAACATAAGATCCAGTCCCAAGTTGCTACATCAAACCCACACCTAAAAGGAAGCCCAGAATTTAGTGTATATAGGCCCAAAGACGTTTCACAAGCCCAAACCTAGTGAAATACCATACCCAAACCGTATCCAAAGCTCACCATATGCCAGCAAATGAAACGTCAGGACTCATAAATACCTCTCATAACTCGACCGTTTTCAGCCTCCAAACGGACAAATAATCAAAGACTGATAGGTGTGCCTGTTACTCAAGTTTCCATGTAAGAGGAGAAACCTACGAGGAACAGGGACTGAGACATTACAACTCACAGCTTAGTAGTATTCTCTCCAGAGCTCTCAGTACCCCCTACCTACCACCCTCACGGTAGCTCATAGAGATCAAGGTAATCTTTGACCTTGCTCCTCTTTCTACCGTATTAGTAGCTCATCTACACTACTGACTTGGGCGTCGAAGTGTCTATGGCACCCAGCACACCGGTGGGTAGACCCTACACGCTCATTCTAGCTCTTTGTTTTACAGGATTACTAGTGCCACCTCTCTATGAAATCTTAATTGTGGATCTCGGGCGAAAACCAGCGTCCATAGTATTCAATTGCGAATTAACAGTGGACTATATCACATGTAGACGCTGGTTTTCACCGAGGCCTACAATTGAGATTTAGTAAGGAGGGGGCACTGGCGATCCTGCAAAACAAAGATGTAGAGTGAGCGGGAGCACTGCCCACCGGTGTGGTGGGTGCCGGGGGCACTCCGACGCTCAAGTCAGTGAAGGTATTAAGGAGTTAGAAAGTGGGAAGTCAAAGGTTGGATACTACCTTGAGCTTCTTAGGGTGCCGTGAGGGCGGTCAATCGGTGGTGTAGTGAGCTTGAGGATGTCTCAAGGCTGTGAGTATGAGAGCTCCAAGTCCCCCCCGCTTCCTCCTGGACCCTCTTCTCTTTATACATGCCTTTTTACTGCTCTTTGATTTCTTGTCCGTTGGGCGTTGATAACAGTTGACTTCATGAAGGGCATTTAGTGCATTTGCTCGTTTGTAGGCTGAAACGGCTGGCTCTTGTTTATGAGGCTAGACTTTAAGTGGACTGGCCTTTGGACGGTCCTTCTGTTACAGGTGTTGAAACTTATTGGGCCTGGGCCTGTTTAATGTCTTTAGGGTTTGATTAGGAGGCTTCAGGGGTGCATTTACCATTGGGTCTGAAGTGAAAGACCGAAATTATCCTTGGGCCAATTTTGGCCCGTACAGTTTGTCCCCTACTCTCTAAGTCAATGTGTCTTTGGCTTGGAGAGTACTTGACGCGTGTGTCGCTTGGGACGAGGCCGTAGTATGTAAGTGCACTCGAGCATCGATGCTACCTTGACTTGACATGATCCTATGGGGGATGTCCCTAGTCGACTGAACTAGATGAAGGATCAGGATATAAGTCATACGACATATGTAGTCCATGTCTACAACTTGAATTGACATGAGTCTACGGGGGATGTCCCCGGTCGACCGGACTTGATGAGTCCAGGAATATATATCATACGACATGAGTAGTTCATGTCTATGACTTGACTCGACATGAGTCTATGGGGGATGTCCCCGGTCGACTGAACTTGATGAGTCCAGGAGTACATATCATACGACACGAGTAGTTCATGTCTATGACTTGACTCGACACGAGTCTGTGGGGATGTCCCCGGTCGACCGGACTTGATGAGTCCAGGAATATATATCATACGACATGAGTAGTTCATGTCTATGACTTGACTCGACATGAGTCTGTGGGGGATGTCCCCGGTCGACCGGACTTGATGAGTCCAGGAATATATATCATACGACATGAGTAGTTCATGTCTATACCATGGGGGATGTCCCTGGTCAACTGGTCTTGATGAGTCCAGGAAGATATAATTCATACGACATGTGTTAATCCATGTCTATACCATGGGGGATGTCCCTGGTCGACTGGTCTTGATGAGACCAGGAAGTTATAATTCATACGACATGTGTTAATTCATGTCTATACCATGGGGGATGTCCCCGGTCGACTGGTCTTGATGAGACCAGGAAGTTATAATTCATACGACATGTGTAATCCATGTCTATAACTTGACTCGACATGAGTCCATGGGGGATGTCCCCGGTCGACTAGGCTTGATGAGTCCAGGAAGATATAAGTCATACGACATGGGTAATCCATGTCTATAACTTGACTCGACATGAGTCCATGGGGGATGTCCCCGGTCGACTGAACCAGATGAAAGTTCAGGATATAAGTCATACGACATACGTAGTCAGTGTCTACAACTTGACTCGACATGAGTCAATGGGGGAATGTCCCCGGTCGACTAGACTTGATGAGACCAGGACATCCTCCATGCTACTTGTCAAGGAGCAGAGGAGTCTAAGCAGGTTTTAATTCTACTACTCACGATGAAAGTACATTATAGTCTACACTCCATTTGACCCGATGAAGGTCCAAGAAAAAGTCTACACTATACACACTCTTGAAGAAAGTACAAGGGAATTCAACATTTCTTTATATCTGATGAAGGTAAGTGGAGAGTCTATAAACTCTAGTCATGATGAAGATTCATGAGGGTTTTCACTCATCATCCTACATTATCTAAACGTGGGTCAATGGGGGTCTTTCCTCCACTAGACCTGATGATAGTCTGTGAAGGTCTTTCTTTATCATGCTACAAAACCTGATAATGGTCCATGAGACTACTGTCGAATGAAATTGTCGAACGGACCTGATGAAGGTCTAAAGGAGTCATCACTCACTCTCCAAAATTTGATGGAGGTCCATAAGACTACTGTTGAATGAACCTGTAGTATGGACTTGATGAATGCCTTTCAAGGTCATCTTTTACTTATACTTAGACCTAAAGAAGACCTAGGATACTACAATGGGATGAGCTTGGTTAAGGTCATCACTCTTCATTATTGCTGAATAGACTTGACTAATGGACTAGGTGAAATTCTAGGGTCATCATTCCTGACTCCACTATCTAAGGAAAGTCAAAGTGGGTTTCACCCCTCATACTACGATACCTGCCAAATACCAATGAGGGTCTTTATACCTCACGCTATCAACCGTACTCTACAAAACCCAACAATGGTCGGCGAAGGTCTAAGGTCGAGTAGACATCATGGAGGTCCAAAATAATTTTCACTCTGCCTATTAGATGAAGGTAATTCGATTGAACCTGATGTAGGTTTCTAAAGACTTTTCATTCTAAAATGATTCCACATGTAGTCTAGAATTGGTAATATTTAATCAACATAGTTATGGCCATCCACTTTGCCTTCACGCCTAGCCCTTATTTGTGTCTCTACTGCGTGGCATATTCATCTACAGGCCTAGTTTGCACTTTGGTCTCATCGAGTGGCTCGTTAATATGCTACCAAACCTACATATAATTCTCGTCGAGTGGAATTTCTGCCTGAAGCATACCTTTGGTCACATCTTGTCGAACAAAATCCCATTTGGAGCTGTTTTCATCAAAATCTTCTTCGTCCTCGCCTCAATTTGGCTAAACCAATTCTACCATAACTTCAAATTCCCCTTACTGGTCTGTACCGTTTCAATCGTCACCTCACATCAGGCTCTTCTACTCTATACCTCTTCTTATACGCGACATTCTACTGCCTCATAAAGCTTGGAGTCACCAAACTGGTTTCTGGAGTACTCTACATGTCGACTGCTTCAAACACATTTTCTGTTTTTAATTGGCACCAGTGAGGATCGACCGAGTGATTTGATGAAATTGGAAGAATGGGCGTTTGATTGGGCGATGGGCAATGTGGATTTGTAGTCTTTGGATGGGCGATGTGAGATGTACTGCTCCCACTTGCCAATTCGTTGATAATGTATCCGAAACTGTCGGCTGTAGGATTTCACGTTCCTGGGTTCACACGAGTCGATTAAACCTGGATTTTGTAGACCGATGACAAATTTGAGTTTCGACATTGATCCATCTTTGAAGGCGAGGCCATGACATGTGTGGGTTCTATGCTTCTCAATTTAGGCCTGCATCTCTGGGCAGCAAATATTTGGCCCCTCAGGTGTTCGAAAGAAAGCCCCAAAGATTCCATGAACTTCCTTATTCGACAACTTGGTTCACCATTTCGGATATCCTCAGTGTGAGTTCATTCGACACGACGTCGTTGAACCAATCCGCTAGAAATTGATCAGATTTTCCTTACTGCCTGCCCTGCCTACCATGTTCAATACAAGTTCAATCCTTTATGTTCTCCTTGTCGAATGGCGTTTTCGCCTGATGCCAAACTTCTATAGGCACGTTGTCGAATGGAATCAACGTTGTCGAACAGAATCACTAACTTTTGATGGGTCTTCGTTTTTGCCTTGTCGAGTGGCATTTCAGTCTGTTCCGATCCGCTATTCTCGCGAACGACAAAGAAGTACGAATGCTATATCACCCCTTCTGTCTATTTTAAAACTATAGGGTCTGTTACCCTGGCATGGTTGTAGTGTACTGCTCGATATAAATGAGACAGTGCTTCTATATCATATGCTCACAGTGTCGACTGGGCTGGGTTTCAATAATATTGTTACTTTGTGGAAATATCATTCAAAGCGAGCTCTCATGCTACTTTGTTAGCTTTGTCGAGTGGGCTTTATTGGATAAATGGTGAAGAAGATTCACTCAGCTGCAGACTGCATTACCCATCTCATGTCATATGTGATCCTTTTGGTCATACACTACTGAAAATTTTATTCTATGGACCACATGGTGACATACTATAACAATTGGCGTTTTGTCTACTGAAATCGGTCGATTCAGTAAGGTCGTGTCGGAATCCATGCAGTCACACGATACTAAGCTCAAAGAATCATTCGAGTGAATCATTCTCCATTTGGATCTTCAGCAGCCGCAATTCTGCTCTAGAGGCTCTCGAAAATTGGCCTTTGGCATCCCACAAGATATTTACTTCACCCTAGATCATCCTCCTAATGGACGCACTCAAGAATAAAACCTCATCTGTTTCGACAATAGATATCTAGTCTGACCAGAGTACACTCATCCCGTATTAACAATGGGACCGATGAAGTGCATGAATATAGAGCGGCTGAACCCCATAAATGGAAAAAGAAAGGTGGTCTTTCTGGTGTAGGAGCTGTGCAATGAACTCTCAACTTTGTTTGGTCCAGTGTTGGAGCTAATGACTCGCGACCCCCATAGTTGAAAGTAAGGAGGCTAGTGAACTCAATTTCTTAGATTCATCATAGAAGGTAGATACATATGTGTCGAGTGGAGGCATGAAGGGATGTATGTCGGTTAGGGTATGCTTATTTCTAGAGGCATGTATAGGCTACGTGGCTGGCTTATCTTCAGCAGGCTTGTCTCAAGGTTTGGCCGAATGGGCTAGCTGGGAAAGCAGGGGCATAGGCGAGTGATCTAACTGACAGGCGCAGGACCCCAAGTTGCATACCTCCTAAATTGGTCTCCATCTCACTAGATTTGATGAAGGTCCACAATTGTCCTTATTCTACGAGACTTCATAGATGACCGTATGAGTTTATGGTCGACCGGTCCTAACGAAGGTTCATGAATCTGTGGCCAGATGGAGCTTATGATGGCATTCACTCTACAATACCCTATGTAGGTATTCGAGACTACTGTCGAATGAACCTAGTAAAGGTCTGAAATTATGGTAGACTTGGCCTAATGAGAGTCCATGAGGATCTTCACTCCTCACTCTAAAAGACCCGAAATAGGTCGACTGGACCTAACTAAGGCCTATGAAATGGAATTCTTCGTTCTACTAGATATGATGGAGGATTTCTTATGCAGTCTGAAGCTAATGGTAATTCATGTATTTCATATAGAGAATATGTAACAATCATTTCATGTCGACTGGAGATAATGACATACCTTTCATGTCGTATGTAGGAGACAATAACCCTTCAATATAATCTTGAGGAGACGGTGGTTCTTTTGTGTCGTATGGCGAAGTTGACCATCCACCCATGTCGTCTGAGAGCAATATGGAGTAGTTGTCATTCTATCAACGTCGTCTGTGGACTATGATGATCCTCTGTAGTTCAGAGTTGTTGGTAATTTTTATATGTCATATGGATAATGTAATTGTTCTCTTGTGTCGTCATTCATATTGTATGTGGCAAATATGACAATCTTCACATGTAATGAGAGGTAGATTATGGTCCCTCTATGTAGTCTGGAAGAGACAATCATTTACCACATCTTCTTGTAAAAGATGACAACCTTCCTACGTATTTTAGAGTTGAAAAGAAATCATCCATGTCGTTGGGAGAAGATGATAGTTTTTTTCATGTAGTCTAAAGTTTATGGCGACTATTCAAATGGTCCGGAATAGATGACAATCCTAGAGAACATTTCTTGGCTGATCTGGCATGTTGGAAGATTATGAAGGTGTTCTTATATGGTCTGGAAGAAGTATACAGAATGGTCCAGATGAAGGCTCGTATATGTCAGTTGGAGCAAATGAATTTCTCAAATGGTGAGAGACTTTGGGTGATATGAAACTTTACTTCGTTGGGAAGGATGGGACATTTGTTCCATCGGCTTTTGCAGGCTCGTATTGAAGCTTCGCATGGCTGTGTTTTCTCCCTCTAAAACTGATTGTCGTTAAATGGGAATGGCCAACTGAGCGACCACGTGATTTGGTGTCTACTCTCCACTTGAAATTATGAATCATCACGTACGTAAGGGTCATAGATGAAGATACATTTGCTTGCTAGGAATCGCTGTGGCCCCACGGTGGGCGCCAAATTGTAGACGCTGGTTTTCACCGAGGCCTACAATTGAGATTTAGTAAGGAGGGGGCACTGGCGATCCTGCAAATCAAAGATGTAGAGTGAGCGGGAGCACTGCCCACCGGTGTGGTGGGTGCCGGGGGCACTCCGACGCTCAAGTCAGTGAAGGTATTAAGGAGTTAGAAAGTGGGAAGTCAAAGGTTGGATACTACCTTGAGCTTCTTAGGGTGCCGTGAGGGCGGTCAATCGGTGGTGTAGTGAGCTTGAGGATGTCTCAAGGCTGTGAGTATGAGAGCTCCAAGTCCCCCCCGCTTCCTCTTGGACCCTCTTCTCTTTATACATGCCTTTTTACTGCTCTTTGATTTCTTGTCCGTTGGGCGTTGATAACAGTTGACTTCATGAAGGGCATTTAGTGCATTTGCCCGTTTGTAGGCTGAAACGGCTGGCTCTTGTTTATGAGGCTAGACTTTAAGTGGACTGGCCTTGGACGGTCCTTCTGTTACAGGTGTTGAAACTTATTGGGCCTGGGCCTGTTTAATGTCTTTAGGGTTTGATTAGGAGGCTTCAGGGGTGCATTTAGCAGTGGGTCTGAAGTGAAAGACTGAAATTATCCTTGGGCCAATTTTGGCCCGTACATCACAACAACCAATTTTTAATAAAATCAATACAAATATTCAAATCACTTCTTGAAATAACAACCGATTTATTATCAAAAGAATATGAATAAAATTGTTCAAAGTCGAGAAGTAAAAATTTATTATCTCAACATGGAGTTTTATTTGTCTAAGTTTTAATATTGAAACTAAAGTGTCATTCCCAACTCTCAAAGTAAAGTCCTCATCAGCAAGTTTTGTGTAAAAATCAAGCATCTGTAAGAAACAACAAATATGATTAGTCACCCCTGAATCAACTATCTGGGGTGATAAATCATTTTCAACTAAACGAGATTCAATAACAAGTAAATCTAATTTACCTTTCCTCTTCTGTTTCAGTTCTTCGAGATACTGCTTGCAGTTTCTCTTCCTATGATCATTAATTCCATAATGAGAATATTTTCCATTTGGCTTATTCTGGGTAGAACTATTCTTATTTCTTTGATTGTTTTTGGCTTGTCCTTTTTGCTATTGTTCCCTGCTATTTTCTCAGTTCCTGAACTCTTACATTTCTTCTTTAGAGGTAGAAGGTTCATCAACATTTGCTTTTCCTTTCTTCTCCACAGAGATAGACTTAAAAGTTACGAGTTTGTTAAGCAATTCAGTCAAATTATAACTCAACTTATTCATAAAGTAATTGCTTTTGAACTGAGGAAATTGTGGACTAAGACTTTTAAAAATCATGCCCACTTGTGAGCTTTCATCTATGGTAGCCCTAATGATTTCTGCCTAATGAATTGTACTAATCATTATTAGCACATGATCACGAACATGAGTTCTAATTTTCATTTTCCAGTTCATGACTTTCTTGACTGCTTCATGTTTTTCTTAATAAGAGGGTTTGCCAAATACGCCATGTAGAGACTCTATTATCTCATAAGCAATCAGTGTCTTTTCGTGCTTTGTATTAAGCACGTCAGACATGGCAGCAAGAAAATAATAACGAGTTTTGTCATTTGCCCGAATCCAATTTTCGTAGGCATTTTTAATATTTCTGTTAACATTCACAGCAGGTTCTGGAGGACATTCCTCCATCAGGACAAACTTTAGGTTATCCATCACAAGAATTATATTTATGTTTTTCATCCATTTAGGAAAGTTATCACCATTTAATTTTTCAATAATAAACAGTGGTAGGATTGGATTTGACATATTTCAGAAAGAATTAAAAAATATTCTAAATTATCTCATGCATAAAATTCAAGATAAATATGGCATAATAATATATATACACACGCACACACTACTATAGCCTCGAAAAATTTAATAAGCATTCTGTGTTGCCTTAGGGTCGATCACAACACCTTATTAAAATAGAGAAAATCTCAATTAATAAATTTTTTCAAAATATCTAATATTTTCAAAATTTATCAATAACCGATTTTTGGTTTAAATTTAATTAACATGTTTAACTACATTCATATGAATGTAACCTACCTTTTTGGATACATCAAATTTAACTCATAAGAACCATCTTAGGGTAAGTTAATTATGAAATAAATTTTATAAATCATATCGTAAGAAGTATAATCTTGATATTAACCTAAGCAAACACTCTCCTTAGGGAGGATGAAATAAAAGTCATCACGAAGCCCGCTTAGATTTCACGATGTTGCGCTAACGGTGGAGACCAAAAGACGTTTCGACAAACTATCCGCTCTCACTCATTATTTTAAGTTTAGTGATTTTATATGTAAAGCATCTAATATTTTGTAAACTTAGCGAAAAGGCAAAGAAATTAATATTAAAGGTTTTCAATTACCAAGTTAGTTGTTTCATAATAAAATTACTCGCTTTACCAATAAAACTTAAATTCATTACGAAACATCTAAGTTATTCATGATAAGCAATTTATTAGAAATGCTTATAACTAAATTTTGTGACTTTACAATTTTTAACGATTTAAAGTTATTTCACAAATTTTATTTTATTTAATCGACTAATTGATAAAATTCTAAAATAGTTTTTAATCAAATTATAAACCGTTTAATATCATAAATAAATTTATGAAAATACACATGTATGTATGGCATGTTATAATGCAAGAGTAGGCATTGTGTTAATTCTATATGACATTTAAAATATGCATGACTATAATAATTTATAATTCACACAAAATAAATAAATTGTATATTAACCGTGTTGACAATTTGGGTATTTCAAAAATTACAAACAACCAAAATAAAATTACATTAATCTCAAATTTGGAAAAAAATATAATTAAATTTTCATCGGTCTTTCACCCAAAAAAAAAAAAAAAACAAAAAAAAAAACACTTTTTTTTCACTAATGCTTTGTGCGGCTGGCTGCTGTACAGCAGCAACTTTGTGTAGAATTATCGTCTTTCGCCCATTGCCCTTCGACTTGATCTTGATCTCCAATAATTACAAATAACTTATAATTGCGGAAAAATATCCATTTAATTTTGGGTTTACATGTTCAATATATAAACAAAAAATTAAAATCTTAACCCAAAGTCAACTATACAATTAACTATTAATATCCATACATCTATCTTCACAAGATGATTAAAAAAAATGCATAGCCTACTCTTTTACATACATATTAAAATGATTTACAATAAATCATTTCTATTAATATACTGTAATAAATATGACCGATCATGATGTCATTTATTGGCTTTCAGAGTTCATGCCCACCAAAAACATGTTCGAGTAACAGGAAAAATTATTTATTTTTAATATGAACATTAAATACCGGATCCATATTTTCTAGTGCATTAATAATATATAATATTTAGAACTCAAGTAAGAAATATATCTGTAGATCTGTATCTATTTAAATCACGATTTTTTGAATCACAATTTTCCTGGACTTCTCTTCACCTCCAACAGCACGTTTGGAGTGAAAATAATTACTAAGAACGCTTAATTTTTGTGAATGATTCGTCTACTCAACACATAAAACGAATCCTTGATTTTATTTTCTTTTTAATTTTCTCAAAACCTAATAAAGAAAAAAAAAACAAACCAAGAAAAACCAAAAAGTCCTTTTTTTTCTACACGTTTTTCTTCTTTTCTATCTGGGATAGCCTTTGAATTTTATTTTATTAAAAATTCTTCACCAACAGCTCACGTTTTGTGTGCTTTTATTCTCTCTTGAATGGATTGTTTTGATCAAATACAAATTCCTCTACATGCCCTCGTTTTTTGATTTTCTTTTTATCAATATATGTCTGAGTATATCCATAAGGGATATATTTTGATTTTCGAAAACTCAAAATAAAAATATTTTAATATTTACCTTATAATTTATCAAAGATAATTCCAATATTTTTTTCCAAAATTTCAACTTTTGAAAATATTATCTCGTTAAATTAAAATTTAATTAATTTAATTATTTTCATAAATTAATAAATAGATACATTATCTATTGATAAATATATTAAGACAATCTTTGTCATAATTTCCAAACAAGAGTTATATAAAATAATTTATGAACATTAAATACCGGATCCGTATTTTCTAGTACATTAATAATATAGAATATTTAGAACTCAAGTAAGAAATATATCTGTAGATCTGTATCTATTTAAATCACGATTTTTTGAATCACAATTTTCCTGGACTTCTCTTCACCTCCAACGGCACGTTTGGAGTGAAAATAATTACTAAGAACGCTTTAATTTTTATGAAGGATTCGTCTACTCAACACATGAAACGAATCCTTGATTTAATTTTCTTTTTAATTTTCTCAAAACCTAATAAAGAAAAAAAAAAAACAAACCAAGAAAAACCAAAAAGTCCTTTTTTTTCTACACGTTTTTCTTCTTTTCTATCTGGGATAGCCTTTGAATTTTATTTTATTAAAAATTCTTCACCAACAGCTCACGTTTTGTGTGCTTTTATTCTCTCTTGAATGGATTGTTTTGATCAAATACAAATTCCTCTACATGCCCTCGTTTTTTGATTTTCTTTTTATCAATATATGTCTGAGTATATCCATAAGGGATATATTTTGATTTTCGAAAACTCAAAATAAAATATTTTAATATTTACCTTATAATTTATCAAAGATAATTCCAATATTTTTTTCCAAAATTTCAACTTTTGAAAATTTATCTCATTAAATTAAAATTTAATTAATTTAATTAATTTTCATAAATTAATAAATAGATACATTATCTATTGATAAATATATTAAGACAACCTTTGTCATAATTTCCAAACAAGAGTTATATAAAATAATTATAGTGTAAAATAATTCATAATTATTTTAAATAATTCACAATAATTTTTTTTGTAATTATTATCATTAGAACAGTGATAAAAGACGACGAGAAAACTGATGGATTTATAATTTAAGCTCTAACAATTCTGTTGATTAATTATAAACTTTTTTATTAATCAAACGAAATTATTAATTCTGCAGTAACTCCACTAAATACTCAGAATTGCACTCTCGGAATTCGTAAAGGAGTTACGTGGTTAGGTATAAAATCCATTAAACTCTCAAATTATATCTTTATCATTGACTTCTATTAGTTCTCAAATAAACAATTAATTCATAACTTTTATGAATTTGCACGGTAATTGTTCAGGTCCTGAATTAACAAACAGAGAATCTTATAAACATATTTCATTGTATCAGGTTAGCATTCCTAACTATTCATTTAACATTTACTCATTCCCAAAGTACAAGGTTTAAAAATATAATAAATACAAAACTATACTGAGTAAATTAAATAATAAATTAATATGATATAAGAGTCTGTTAAATACAAAGAATTAAGATCATCACATATATGACCATCATTAGTATAAAATTGATGCTCTTTATTTAATAGAAATTATTACAACTTTTCAATTTTATCTGGTACTATCCAATATAATCTTATTATATAAAATACATTTATTTATACGTCTCTATATAATATAGTTTGGATAGAACTATACCATTCATAATAAAATGAACTGTATTTATGACTTTAGATTTTGAAGAATCTGAACTTCAAATCATAGTCACTGATAAATTTTGATTATTACTCTTTAAATTTTATGCATGCATATATATATGTAACATTCTACATAGACATATATATTTAATTTAAAGCTACATAAATAATAACCGAATTTTCATGAATTTTATAAAGCAAATCAAAATATATACATAGAATAAAATCGACTGATAAATTTATTAATCAATCAATTTTTGAACACATTTGCTTGTCGGGTATAAAAATACCAACAAACTCCTACTTGCCCTAAAGCAAATGAGACATGTCTCTAAGCCCCAATCCTTCTAGATGCCCCTCAAAACTCTTTGGAGGCAACTTCTTTGTAAATGGATATGCTAGATTCTCTACAAATGGAGTCATCAGAACAACCACGTCTCCGCGTTGCACAATTTCCCTAATCACATGATATTTCCTTTCAGTATGTTTTGATCTATTTTGGCTTCTTGGTTCTTTGGAATTAGCCACTGCACTACTATTATCACAATAAAGTGGCAATGACTTGTTCATATGTGGAATAACTTTCAGATCAGTAAAGAACTTTCGGAGCCAAACTGCTTCTTTGGCAGCTTCACAGGCAGCCACATATTCAGCTTCTATAGTTAAATCAACAACACATGATTATTTGACGCTTCTCCAAATTATAGCTCTGCCATCAAGAGTAAATACTGATCCAGATATCGACTTTCGATCATCTATATCTGATTGAAAATCTGAATCAATATATCCAACCAGGATCAAATCCCTGCCAGAATAAACAAGCATAAAGTTCCTCATTCTCTGTATATACTTGAGAATATGCTTAACCGCTACCCAATCATCTAATCCTGAAATTGACTGAAAATGAATAACTATTACCACTGCATAGCATATGTCAGGGCTTGTTCATAGCATAACATCCATCAAGCTCCCTACTGCCCACACATATGGAATCTGTCTCATATCTTCTTCCGCTTGGGGTGTCGAATGACACTGCCTCTTAGAAAGAACAACTCCATGACGGGAAGGCAAATTACCTTTCTTGGAGTTCTGTATTGAATATCTAACAAACATCTTGTCAATATACAGTGCCTGAGACAGAGCCACTAGCTTTTTTTTTTGCGATCTTTAATAAGAGGGATCCCAAGAATAGTTTGATTATCTCAAATCTTTCATTTGGAATTGTTCAGCCAGCCAGTATTTTATGTCTAATAACAGTTTTACATTATTCCCAATAAGTAGAATATCATCAACATAAATGTAACATCCCGCCTAGACTAGAATGTTACCGGCAGGAGACAGGAAAACCCATCTCCATAAGCCTTTGATTCTAATGAAATTTCGGCATGATGTATGCAGAACATCATGCAACCTGGCTTATAGCCAATACCAGGAGACAACCTGCTAATGCAAACTCAACATAAATGCAATCATCATCTTGGCCTCAGGCCAATACTCAACGAACATAATGTAAATCACTTGGCCTCTGGCCAGAACTCAAAATAAAACTATGCTATTACAATTACAATACAAATACCAATACAAAAATAATGAGTCGTGAGGACCCGTAACTCGACCCAGGACTTAATAACTCTCTTGACTGCAATTGGGGCGATCCACTGTCTTCAAAGTCTTCACTGACATCCTGTTGGCTCAATATGACTGCTACTGACCTGCAAAACTGACAAACTGTAGTGGTGTGAGTCATAAGACTCAATAAGTAACTATGCTCATTCCTTGAGCATCAAACACATGCAAAGTCTGAAACATGTTTCCGTATTAACCTAAACCGTCTATGTGACCATGTAAATACTTACAAGTCTGATTTAACTATATAGCTTTTATCCATTTTATTTCCATATTACTTGCTACTGATCTTTTTATCTAAACTCACACATACATACCTTAACTTCTGTTTACTACATCCATATTAATCACTCATATTAAATACATCAAGATCTACTTTACAATCTAACAGATTAAGATCCATCACATCTCTGATGCGCGCTAATCTTCTATTTACCTTTCTGTATACTCGGAGCTAGTCTAGATTTGACAATTTATGTTACTATCTTTAAATATCATCAAATCGGTTGTACTAAAATTTTATTTCTGTTAAACATTGAACCCATTATCACCAACCGTGTACGTATACATATGTTATTGTATCATCATGTTCTAGCATTTTTTTTACAATATGTTCTTTCTAAGTAAACATACAACTCATACGATCATCGTTAACATATATAGCTTTAAATAAAATCATGCTATCACGCACTAGTATTTTGCAAAATGTTACATCTATATAAACATACCACGCACAAGTATTATCCATATATACATTTCGATGTAATCATATCATGCTTTTATGAACTATTACTTTAAAACTTTTTTTCCTGATAAACTTACATGTGAATGTACTAGTGCTATAATGCATTAACATCAACTATATGCATCTCAGATGAATTACTAGAATATATGAATTCATATGCATGACTATAAACTATACTCTACTTAAATATGCTATGCTTTTAGAAAATGCTTTATGAAATCTTTATGAAAATTTTATGTTGAAAACTTTACTTAAAAACTGGTTTCTGCTTTAAAATTCTGAATCTCTTATAAAACTGTTATTTTTGGAAACTTTTTTTTTCTAAAAGCTCTTTCTAAAAACAATAACTGTGAACTGAGATCTGTGTCTGAAAGCTAAAAACTTTCTCTGAGTTCCGTGTCTCTGAAAACTATTTTCTGGAAATCTGATATTTCAAAACTTATTTTCTGAAAAACTGATATCTGAGTGTCTGCTGAAAAACTGACGCACGGGGGCGTTACGTATCGGCGTCCCCCCATACGCCTTAGAGCCAGATATGCAAACCCATGACATTGGGGCGTTACATATCGCCATCCCCCAAAGCATACCATACTTTCCCTGAAACTGGTGGTCTTGGGGCGTTACATATCGCCGTCCCCAAGCCACAAACTGGAGCTGGGGGTGCGGATTTATGTTACCACACAAACTCAAAATCTGGGGTCTAGGGGCATTACGTATCGCCATCCCCCTAGCTCGGCTCGAGGATCTGAGAGCGTCTCTCAGTCCTCCACATGTGCACATGTCTCTGAATCCGTCAATTTCATATTATCCATCAATTCCAACTGTATCTCAAGTTACATACTGAGGTGAGTTTTCCTCTCATGCCCCGAAAAACATAAAACCATATTTTAAATTTCAAAACTGTAAGGAACATTTTCAGAAATACTTATTCTTTTAAAAACATTTAAAACTTTTCTTTTTAAAACCATTAGAATTCCAAAACTTCTTAACTTCCTTATCAATTTCTGAAAATTACAAATCACATATATGTTTATGCTTATGTTTATGCATTTCTACAAATTAATGACATATGCATTCTATTTCTTATATGCTTTCATCATGCTCAAGCTCAATACATACAAGTTATTAAAATTATATCAATACATACTTAGGTACATTTCATGTTCAAGCCACCATGCATTAATTGCTACAAAAACTTGCATATGCATTTACTAAATCATACCCATATACGCACACATCATACATACCTTTATACTGATTTTAATTTCATAGAATTAAAATCAACCTATAATACAGTTGTTCTAATAGTAAACTATTATATTTAATCTTGTCACGTCTTCTTTTTATTTTGAGGTTAATACTTGAACATCTTACATCCTAAGTTATGAAATCATAACTAATAAATAAGGACTACTTTTTTGGTGTAATATTCTCAATGACATTTACCAAGTATAGTGTATCTCCTAAATTTTAAGTATTATGACTCTTTCTAAATTTCCTTTCTATAGTTAAAACAACAATACATTACTGTGATTGCTACTTTCTCTATACGCATTTACCTTTAATTTTCTTATGCTCCGCATACTTACACTTTCATTATACATGCTCAATTAATTTTAAACATTTTCAACATTTTCAAATACTTACAATCTCATATGCACTTCATAAACTATAACCTTCATAATCCGTTCCTCCGTAATTTACCGAATTTACGTTAAATGTTCAGATTCTCATGCTTTCAATGTTTCACACATTTTCCGTATCCTGCATTCACTAAATTTTTTCTCTTTTACTTCCTTACTAATGGAATCTCTAGAAGTTTCCTAGCATATTCTTTATCACGTTCTACTTTCATCATTTCAGATTCTTTAAATCCTATCGTTTAAAAGTATACAAACCCAATGAAATCTTAGCATAATGTACTTACCCGGATTCATGGACACTCATAGTCCAGCTCATATCTGTCAAAACAAATCATAAAACGTGATCAGAACCGCTATTTGTGAAACTTCCTAGTCATCTATAAAAAAACTTTCGGACTCTCCCGGAATACATCAATCCTCCCTGATTCTATCGTTCAAACTTCGTTACTATAATATATATCTTTTTATACTATTCCAACTAGCTAAATAGCTTAAATTCTCGTTTTACGTATTTGCGGTAAATCTTACGGAAAAGTTTCCGCAAACGCTACGTAAGGGTCTCGAACCCTCCGAACTTATCCAAAACTATTTAATTATCTTCGTACTATCATAATTAGGTCATGTTCATGATCACAGTCATTAGACCATAGCTGCGCCAGAAACTCTGTTTTACCGGAAACTCGTTAATTCTAACCGGATCGATCTAATTTATTCTATTTTCACCCGAATTCTACCACAAACATTATTTTAACATATTATATCACATCCAGCTTATTTCATGTCAATTCTCTACACTACGGAACTACTGGAAGCATCCGAATATAAATCGATAAACTTTAAAATAATGCATTTTTAACGGAGGGTCGTACCAAAATTGCGAGGGCATATTTGGACTCTCAACGACCATGCGAATGTGATGGTGTCGTCGAAATTTCAATCGGAGCTACTGTTCACCATGTATCACTATTCATCTAAATCGTCCTTCCTTATTTTACGTGCCACCGAGCACGGATCGGAAAAACCGTCACCATCATCCCATAGTACTTGTCAAGAGCTTCGATTTGACGGGTGGCTCAGGCCGTGAAATGAACCGATTAGCCGGGATCATGAAAAACATTTCACGCCTCTTTCTCCTATCATCGTCGTCGATGCCGACACCATTGACGCCACCGCCGGACACCATCGTACACATCATCACCGGATGATCACTCTGGCATTGGTGCGTCGGCCTGACGTCGGCCAGAATCTCACCGGCGAACTGCTCCCAAAAGAATGGTGGAGAGTGGGTCGGGTGAAGGAAAAAAAGAAAGCCTTGCCACTTTTGCTATTTTCTAAAACTATGAGGCTTTTTATAATAGCTGGGAAAATATCACATAAGCCCCCGTGTTTTTACTAATAAGCCTCTAGTTTGAGGGTCTTCTCGGAAATTCTGATCTTTGAGACCCTTCTGGTATGAATTTCAAAAAGTACTCAACACGAAAGTTGTTCTTCTCAGAAACACGAGTCCGATGGTTCAAGAATCAACTCAATCGTAGTTCGTTTGCTATTTCTGTGACCGAAACCGCAAACTTTACGCGTATAATAAAAATCGCGTAACTGTTTTCTTGAGACGACGCGTCTTCTAACGCGAAAAATCCTCACTTATATTATTCTGACCCATATATCATCGCTTGAACTCTTATTCCTTATTATCATCCTGATCTGAGACTATAACTTCAGTCCGGGAACCTTCCAGAACTGTCCCGAAAATCTGATATGTTACAATAAAGTATTAAAAAAAACCACTCGTTTGTCCTTGATGAATTTATAAACACAAGATTCATTAGCATTTTAGATAAAATCATAAGATTTGACCGCCTCATCAAATCTCATGTTCCAATATCCAGACGATTGCTTATGTTCGTAGATAGACCTTTAAAACTTGTAAAACTTTTACTTTTCGCCATTGCTTATAAAACATTCTGGTTGCTCCATATAGATGGTCTATTCAAGATAGCTATTTAAAATGGCTGTTTTGACATTCAAATGTCAAATTTCATAATCATAATGAGCAGCAATAGAAAACAAGATTCGAATGGACTTCAACATGGCAATTGGTGAAAAAGATTCTTTATAGAAAACTCATTCTTTTTTAGTATAACCCTTTGCCATTAGTCTTGCTTTGAATGTCTGTACATTACCGTCCACTCCCCTCTTTCTTTTATAGATCATGTTGTACCCTATAGGAGTTACTCTTTCAGATAGATCTACAAGCTCCCAGACTGAGTTGGAATACATCTCAAGTTTCATAGCCTCAAGCCATTTCTCTTTGTCATGATCTTCCATTGAATACCAATATATCAATGGGTCATCTCTTCCATCATCAGTGATAGAAACTTATGTTTTACCTTGTTGTCTATATCGAGAAGGTAGTCGTATTATCCTCCCACTACGACGGGGTGGTAAGATGTTCTGACTCGAAGATGTGTTCTCTTCGTTTTATGGAATAACATTCCTCGCATGTCGTTGACTGATCTCATCAGATTTTAATTCTTCCAAGACTAATTTACTTTGAGTTTGAAGTCCATCATATAATTATTTTCAAGAAATGTGGCATTTGTCGACACAAATATCTTATTATCTCGAGGATTATAAAACACACCTCTCTCTGTGCCTTTTTCATATCCTACAAAGAAACAATCTTCAGAATGCATTTCCAAATTCGTTGTCTTACCTATTAGCACGTATGTTGGGCACCTCTATATACGAAGGTGTCTCAAACTAGGTTTGTGACCACACCATAACTCTAATGGTGTTTTAGATACTGACTTATATGGAACTACATTCAACATATAACTTACTGTTTGTATAGTATATCCTAAATTGATTTTGGGAGTGAATAATAACTCAACATGTAATGAATCATATCATGTAAAGTTCGATCCCTCCTTTCATCTACACCATTTTACTGAGGTGTACTAGGTGCTGATAGTTGGGATAAAATCACATACTCTAATAGGTTATTTTTGAATTCATTATTAAGGTACTCACCTCTTCAATCTAATGGAATCCACTCGATTGATTTACCTAATTATTTTTTCGTTTTGAATTGGAATTCCATAAACTTTCCAAAAGTTTCAGATTTATGCCGCACTAGGTAAACATAACATTATCTTGAATAATCATCAACAAAGGTAACGAAGTACTCATAACCATCTCTTGCTTGTATAGACATAGGTCCGCAAACATCTGAATATATAAATTTCAGTTGTTCTTGAGCACTATCGTCATTTGCAGAGAAATGTCTTTTTATCATTTACCTTCAAGACATGGCTCAATTACTGGTAGAGTATCAAAATTTAGTACTATTAAAGGACTATCATTTACAAGCCTATTTATCATGTCAAGATTTATATGAACAAGTCTTAGGTGTCATTGATATGTATTATCAGTGTTGGAAATCTTTTGTTTCTTTATTTTGAGCTATTCTACTTTAAACATTGCAGTATTCAATATTGAATTAACAGTGGGTCTTATCACATAGAGCCCATTTTCAATAAAATCAGAACAAATATTCAAAATATTTCTTAAAATAACAACTGATTTATTATCAAAAGAAACTGAATAAAATTGTTCACAAAATCGAGAAACCGAAATGAGGTTTCTAGTAAATTCCGGTACCAAATAAACATTATTCGGAAATAAAAATTTATTATTCTCAACATGGAGTTTTATTTGTCCAAGTGCTGATGCTGAAGCTAAAGCGTCATTCCCAACTCTCAAAGTAAAGTCCCCATTAGCAAGTTTTGTGTAAGAATCAAGCTTCTGTAAGAAACAACAAATATGATTAGTCGCCCCTCAATCAACTATCCAGTGTGATAAATTATTTTCAGCTAATCAAGATTCAGTAAGTAAATCTAATTTACCTTTCTTCTTCTGTTTCAGCTCTTTGAGATACTACTTGCAGTTGCTCTTCCAATGACCATCAATTCCATAATGGAAATATTTTCCATTTGGCATATTATGGGTGGAGCTATTCTTATTTCCTTTACTGTTTTTGGCTTGTTCTTTTTGCTGATGTTCCCTACTATTTTCTGAGTTCTTGAACTCTTACATTTCTTCTTATTTCTCTTTCTTTTCTTTAAAAAAGAGTTAAAGGTAGAAGGTTCAACAACATTTGCTTCTCATTTCTTCTCCAGTGAGATAGACTCAAAAGTTGTGAGTTCGTTAAGAAATTCAATCAAATTATAACTCAATTTATTCATAAGTAATTGCTTTTGAACTGAAGAAATTGTGGGCTAAGGCTTTTCAAAATCATGTCCACTTGTGTGCCTTCATCTATGGCAGCCCCATTAATTTCTGCTTCATGAATTATACTAATCATCATTAGCACATGTTCACGAACATGATTTCTAGCTTTCATTTTTCAGTTCATGAATTTTTTGACTGCTTCATGTTTTTCTTGATAAAAGGGTTTGCCAAACATGTCTTATAAAGACTGCATTATCTCATAAGCAGTCGTTGTCTTTTCGTGCTTTGTATTAAGGACGTCAGACATGTCAGCAAGCAAATAACAACGAGCTTTGTTGTTTGCCCAAATCCAATTTTTGTAGGCATCTTTAATGTCTGTTGGCATTCACAGTAGGTTCTGGTGGACATTTCTCCATCAGGACAAACTTCAGGTTATCCAGCACAAGAATTACATTCATGTTTAACTTCCACTTAGTAAAGTTATCACCAGTTAATTTTTCAGTCGCAAGCAGTGGTAAGATTTGATTTGACATATTTCTGAAAGAATTAAAAAAATATTCTAACATATTTCATGCATAAAATTCAAAATAAATTTGGCATAGTAATCATGATGTATGATGCATATACAAAATACAAATATATACACACACACTATTATAGCCTTGGAAAATTAAATAATCATATTGTATTGCCTTAGGGTCGATCACAACACCTTATTAAAATAAAGACAGTCTAAATTAATAAATATTTTCAAAATATCTCATATTTTCAAAATTTATCAATAACCGATTTTTGGTCAAAATATAATTAACACATTGAACTACATTCATATGAATGTAACCTATCGTTTTGGATACTTAAAATTTAACTCATAATAACCACCTTAGGGAAAGTTAATTATGAAATACATTTTATAAATCCTATCGTAAGAAATACAATCTTGATATTAAAGTTTAATGATTTTATATGTAAAACATCTAATATTTTGTAAACCTAGCGAAAAGACAAAGAAATTAATATTAAAGGTTTTCAATTACCAAGTTACTTGTTTCATAATAAAATTATCCGTTTTACCAATAAAACTTAAATTCATTATGAAACATCTAAACTATTCATGATAAGCAATTTATTAGAAATACTTAAAACTAAATTTTGTGACTTTACAAATTTTAACGATTTAAAATTAATTACAAATTTTATTTAATTTAATCGACTGATCGATAAAATTTTTGAAATATTTTTTAATCAAATTATAAACCATTTAATATCATAAATAAATTTATGAAAATACAGATGTATGTATGGCATATTATAAAGCACGAGTAGGCATTGTGCTAATTCTATATGACATTTAAAGAATGTATGAGTATAAATAATTTATAATTCACATAAAATAAATAAATTGGATATTAAACGAGTTGACAATTTAGCAATTTCTAAAATTACAAACAACTAAAATAAAATTACATTAATCTCAAATTTGGAAAAAATATAATTAAATTTCCAAATGTCTTTCACAAAAAAAAAAAAAAAAAAAAAAAAACGCTACCGCACTGTGCGACTGGCAGCTGCACAGCAGCAGCAAAGCTGCTTCCCTGCACAGTGTAGTAAAAAACAATTTGGAAAAATAATTATATTTTGTGTAGATTTATCTTCTTTCCCCATTGTCCTTTGACTTGAACTTGATCTCCAATGATTATAAATAATTTATAATTACTGCAAAAATACCCATTTAATTTTGGATTTACAAATGTAATATATAAAATAAAAAATTAAAATCATAACCCAAAATCAACCATACAATTAACGATTAATATCCATACATCCATCATCACGTGATAATAAAAAAAATACATATATAGCATACTCTTTTACATATATATTATAATAATTTACAATAAATCATTATTATTAATGTAATTGAATAAATACGACCGCTCATGATGCCATTTATTGGTTTTCAGAGATCATGCGCACCGGAAACATGTTTAAGTAACAAGAAAAAATATTTATTTTTAACATGAACATTAAAAATCGGATCCGTTTTTTCTAGTACATTATTAATATAGAATATTTAGAACTCAAGTAAGAAATATACATGTACATCATGATTTATTTAAATCACAATTTTTTGAAATACGGTTTTCTTGGACTTTTTTCTTCACCTCCAACGGCACGTTTGGAGTGAAAATAATTACTAAGAATGCTCTAATTTTTGTGAAAGATTCGTGTACTCAACACATAAAACGAATCATTGATTTTATTTTCTTTTTAATTTTCTCAAAACCTATTAAACAAAAAAATAAACAAATACAAAAACAAAAACAAAAAAAAAAAAAAAACCTTTTTTTGGTACACGTTTTTCTTCTTTTCTCTCATGGATGGCCTTTGAATTTTATTTTATTAAAAATTCTCCACCAACAGCTCACGTTTGTGTGCTTTTATTCTCTCTTGAATGGATTGTTTTGATCGAATACAAATTCCTCTACATGCTCACGTTTTTTATTTTCTTTTCATCAAAACCATGTCAAGTATATCCGTAATGGATATTAACAATTTTAATTTTCAAAAATCGAAATAAAAAACATTTAAAATTTATCTTATAATTTATCAAAGATAATTCAATTTTTTTCAAAATTTGAAACTTTTGAAAATATTATCTCATTAAATTAAAATTTAATTAATCAAATTAATTTAATATTAATTTTCATAAATTAATAAATAAATACAATATCTATTGATAAACATATTAGGACAATATTTGTCACAATTTCCAAATAAGAGTTATATGAAATAATTAGAGTGTAAAATATTTCACAATTATTTTTAAATTATTCATGACCGGCGTAATCACTAGCGTATAACGCAAGCGCACGTATCGTTCAAGTAGTATAAAAAGTATCGATCCCACAAGAACTTAATACCTAAGCTAATAATTTATGAAGTCAAATTATTAAAAGTATCTAATGGATTGGTTGTTTGATTGGATTGTGACTTTAAACTTAAAACAAGTAGATAAAATTGCACGAAAGTAGATTTAGGAAAATTCAATATTAAGAAACCATCTAGGGTTGTGAATCTTTCTAATATCTTTTAAAAAATGAAGATGTTATTTCATGTTGGTGTAATATATTGTTTACTAACCCGGAACACGAAACTATGCAAAAGCCTCTGTCGATGGTTAGCTGCACATACCAGTGTAACCTAATTAAACCATATGTCTATGTCAATCAAATTACCTGGATTCATTAAGATTAAGTCCCAATTGTGGTTACCCCCGCCCGAAAGGTATATGTCTATCCTATAAAGAAATCTATTAAAGGGTTATCTATCCTCAAGTAAGATCGTGGGCTATTAAGTCTTAGGCTGAAACCTAAAATTCCTTTGTCAAGTTTATTTTAAGTTTACCAGATCAATCTTATTAGTGGCTAGTTAACAAGACGCATGAAGCTTAAAACTTAATAAGTAAATCTTTATATTACCCCAACTATAAAATAACCCCTTATAACCCGATGATATTGGATTCATCATAACCCCAGATAACGGACTTAGTTTCGACATATATCTAAGGCTAATAAAAGCTTAAATAAAATAAAAAACAAAAAGTAAATACTGGAAATTAAATAAAGTAAATGCTGGAAATTAAATGTTGGAAATTAAAAATATAAAAAGTACAATAAAAGAAATTAATGGGGTTAGATGATTCACTTTTAATATTTCAAAATTAGAAATCTCTCGTATTCTCAATGTTTACCGATTAATTAACCAGACCATAAAGGCGGTAATTTCATTGGTCTCAATTAAATCCAACCGATCATAGGCGGG
>SKCR01005258.1:0-25812 GCA_019454045.1 Zanthoxylum bungeanum | reverse complement strand
GAAACACAACCTCCTATTCCACTTGCATGAGTATCCTATACCCAAATATATGAGAACTAATGCCGTTGTCCCCTCACAACGCGCACAAGTGTAATACTAGTCTTTTACGTATTTATCGATGTCCAATCTCGACCCTGCTCTGACTAGGATATTTAATGAATTATCCTTCATGGACTGATACTGTCTCATATCATTATCAGTCCAGGAACAAATCATAGGGACCTCTCATCATTTATATATCGAGGTGATCTAATCACAAATGATAAGAGTGCAATTTTCTTTGTCACATAGTTAATTTGTACAACAATACCGTGATCTGTACAAAATAGTGATGCTATGGTCATAATTGTCCAACAAGCTGTGCCTTTAATATTGGATTCGATCTTTATGAGGGTCTGCTTCTAACATGTCATCCACATACAACAACCCAATAATAAAGTCATTATTTCCAAACCTTTGTAATATGACAAAGGTCTGAATTGAGTCTGTTGTACCGAAGGCAAATAAGAAGGAATCAAATCTCTTATACCAATATCTCAAAACCTGTTTGAGACCATATAAAGATTTGGTCAACTGCAAACCAAGTTCTCATTGTCTATTTCAGCAAAACCTTCTGGTTGGAGCATATAAATTTCTTCTTCAAGTTCTCATGAAGAAAATACAGTTTTCACATCAAAACTGTTCCAAATGTAGGTCAAAAGTAGCACACATTGTTGATAATTATGACCAATAGCGTCACTATTTGTACAGATCATGGTGTTGTGTACAAATAACTATGTGACAAGGAGATTGCACTCTTATCATTTGTGATTAGATCACCTTAGATGTATAAATGATGAGAGTCCCTATGATTTGTTCTTGGACGGAGAATGATATGAGACAGCATCAGTCCACGAAGGATAATCATTAAATATCCCTAGTCAGAGTATTATCGAGATTGGACATCGAGGAAATACGTAAAAGACTAGTGTTGCACTTGTGCGCGTTGTGAGGGCACAACGGCATAGTTATCATATATTTGGGTATTGGATACTCATGCAACTGTAATGGGAGGTTGTGTTTCACCGATGGTATGGGAAACAGCTTCGCTCTAGATGACCCCATCAGAATCCCATTGGTAGTATGACTATGTGTCTATGGGAGTCCGACATTAGGGTCGGTGTATTTGGTCTTAACCTGAGACTTGCACCGCTAATGCTTACGACAATCGATATACTTGAGTTGAGGTCGTCCAGGGGTGTAACAGGTCATGTGTACGCCGGTACTGGGTATATTGAGAATCGTAGAGTATTGGGGTTGATGTCAAGATTGGAAGTATCACTCCAGTCATAGTGGAATGATGTCACGATGGATACGGTATTAGTGCTTTAAGTGCTGCGCGGCCAATCGCGATATTATGACTAGGTCATGTATATCCGATTATAGAGACTAGTTACCAGACATCCGACAAGTGCTTCGTACGGGCAGACACAACTCCAGCCCGGGCCTAGCACGTGACCGTCCGATACTGGATCGAAATATGCAATACTACGGTATCTACGCTTGATATAGATCGTTTATTCCTGTAAGCATGTTTCCGGAGAATTGGGTAGGCATGACGCCTTTGCTAGAGGCCAACCTTGTTGTGAATCGGTGTAACGTGGTACGAGGTACTTACGTGTGTTGGACAAAATGACCCATAGCGTCACTGTTTGTACAGATCATGATGTTGTTGTACAAATTAACTATGTGACAAAGGAGATTGCACTCTTATCATTTGTGATTAGATCACCTTAGATATATAAATGATGAGAGGTCCCTATGATTTGTTCCTGGACGGAGAATGATATGAGACAGTATCAGTCCACGTAGGATAAATCATTAAATATCCATAGTCATAGTATTATCGAGACAGGACATCGATAATTCGGAATAGGCTAGTATTACACTTGTGCAAGTTGTGAGGGCACAACGACATAGTTCTCATATATTTAAGTATTGGATACTTATGCAAGTGCGATAGGAGGTTGTGTTTCACCGATGGTATGGGAAACAGCTTCGCTCTGGATAGACCCCTCGGAATCCCATTGGTATTATGACTATGTGTCTATGGGAGTCCGACATCAGGGTAGGTGTATTTGGTCTTAACCTGAGACTTGCACCGCTAATACTTACGATAATCGGTAGACTTTGGTCTTGGTGGTACAGGGCTTTAACCGGTTCTGCGCGTACACCACTTCTGGGTTTATCAGAGAGTCGTAGTGTATTGGGTGTGATGTCAAGACGGAAGTATCACTTCAGTCATAGTGGAGATGATGTCACGCAGGATACGGTACTAGTGCTCTTGAGTGATGCGCATCCAATCATGATATTATGACCAGGTCATGAATATCTGATTATAGAGACTAGTTACCAGACATCCGACATGTGCTTCGGACGGGGCAGACACTTATCCAGCCTCAGCCCTAGCACGTGACTATCCGATACTGGGCCGATATGCACAATACTACGGTATACTACGCTTGATACAGATCTATATATTCCTGTAAGAATATTTCTGGAGAATTGGGTAGGCATGACGCTTTGCTAGAAGCCAACCTTGTCTTGTAAATCGGTATAAACGTAGTACGAGGTACTTACGTGTTCGGATAGTCCGACGACCGTATTTACTGCCAACATATCCGGAGATCTCATGGGTCGCTTCCCGAAGATTCACCGATGACGTATAACTCGCACTTAATTAATCTGGGATTAATTAGAAGAGAGAGAAAATTAATCTGGGATTAATTGCGGAGAAATTTTATCTGGGATAAAATATTAATTAAAGAGAGAGAACGATTAATTTGGAATTAATCGATAAAATAATAATTCGATATATTATAAGAAATTAGATTTCGACGCGAATTGAAATTGGATTTTAATTCGGGCGAACGAATTAATTTAGAATCAATTCGTTAGCGACGTGAATAGTGAATTCGCTAGGTGTAATCATTTAATTACGACGCAGACGGAAAATTCGTTAATTTGGAATTAGCGAACCCGAGCCCGAGCGTGTTTGCGAGCGCATTCGGATTTCAAATTCGAGTACGGCACGCAAGTCACGTCAAGCGTCAAATCGCAAGTCACATCAAACGTCAAATCACATGTCACTTTGAGTGATGTGACATTTGAGTGATTTATATAAGTGATTTGTGGTGATTGACAAGCATTTAATATGCTTTGTTTTTTGAAATAGAAAAAGGTAAATGGTTTATTATATATTTTGGAAATTATATAACCCTTTTCAATTTTTATTTTTGGTAACTCTCTCTCTCTCTCATTCACGGTTTCACACGTGAAAACCCTTTCCCTCTCTTTTCTTCTTCCTCTCTCACGGCTTGGAGCCATTTTTTGTTCTCCAATGTTTGGTTTGACCGAATTTGTGAGAAGCAAAGGAAGAAGAGAAGTGCTAGCACACACACATGGGTTATATTATGGTGATAGGGAAACGAATTTATGAGCATGGAAAAGCTTGAAGCTTGGAGCTTCAATGGTGATGACCATGGCCGAATCATGGAGGGACCAAACCAGTCAAAACCGAGCAGCCCACTGCCTTGGAGAGCTGTTGCCGTGAGCTTGAAGGAGGCAAAAACGCATCTTGTTCTTCGCATCACAAAACCGATCTATGTGAGTAATGATTTCGCCTTACTTCTTTGATGTGTTCATGCGTTTTTGTGCTTGATTTCATGATTCTTGGGACCTAATTAGGAACTCAACAATGGTATCAGAGCCTTGAACAAGCATGAAAAAGTTAGGGTTAAAATTGGGTAAAACGAATTTGGGCATGTTTTGATGAAATTGTTTGTTATAGTATGCTTAAATAGATGGAATTAATGATTGATTAGATCAATTTGAAGAAATTGTGTTTGGAACAAATTTCCCCAATTTTTTGTGTAGGCCAAAGTTGACAAAATTGAGTAAACTCAATTTGAGCATCAATTGATTAAATTGTTTAGTATAGTATGCTTGAATGAGGTTGAATTGATGTTGTGCATGATCAATTTCATGAAATTTGGTTGGATCCATTTTTCCCCAAATTTTGGGCATGACAATTTGGGTAACTTGATTTTGAGCATGTTTGATGAAATTGGATGATTAGAATGCTTAAAGTATGTTTAATTGAGGATTGATTGGATCAATTTAATTGAAAATGAGTTTGGAACAATTTTCCCCAAATTGCTTATGTTGGCCTAAAATTGAGACCTTCATATCTTGGTGAATTTTGTGTTTGTTTGATCATTGGATGACTTGAAAACAGTGGGTAATGTTGAATTGAAATTGATTGGATTGAATTTTGATTTGGAACAATTTTCCCAATTAAAGTAGGCTTGGCCGAATTCAATTGGATATGAAATTCATTGTGTTTTTTGTATTTTGATTCATTAGATGAGTTTAATTGATTTAGGAAATGATGATTGTGGATTCAATTGGATTGAAACCGAATCGGATTGGAAAAACCCCAAATTACCGAGAACAAAAGCATGTAAATTGGGTTTGATTTTAATAATTGTGTTGGACACTATTTAATGTTAAAGTGCATGATTAATTAGGCTAATTGATGTTTTAGAAATGTTAATTGGATAATTAATTGTGTATTACACTTAGGTTAATTAATTATGGAATTTGGAATTTTATAAGTTAATTAATTGGGCTTATTTTGGAAATTGGGCTTAAGTTGTAATCGGGCTTTTGGGCTTGGTTGTACCAAGTTAGGTTTAGGCCAATTTGGTTGGATCCAATTGGGCCCAAAACCGCATCCATAAAGTCCAATTATGACTTAATGGACCTTAATTATTTAATTGGGCCTATGGGCCAAAATTAATTTAAAGGCTTATGGGGTAACTCCCGGATTGGATTTTGGTTACAGTTTGGACAAAAGTCCACGCCTTAAGAATTAATTAAAAGCCCATTGGACTTTAATTAAATAAACATTAGATGTTAATTGGGCTTTGAGACCCATAGCGATTAAATTTGGAATTTAAATCGTAAAGGTTCATTAATTAAAGTGTAATATTCAATTTGGAATGAATAGTGAATTAGTATTAAATCATGTTAAATTGGATTTAATGTTGTAGTTTAATTTAATTCAAGAATTCGTACTTTCAGTACTTATTCGCAAAACGAGTTTGACTCGAACAAATCAAATCGTTGTTTGAACATTGGATGATCACTAATTATCAGATTAATTAATTGGATTAGATTGATTGATACATGCTTGTATGAATACATGGTTGTGATGTTTGAATAATGTATATCGGATGGATATTAGTCGGGTGGGGGTTGGCGATTTTGGAAATTGGAATAAATTTGATTTATTATTGGACCTGCGTGTCCAGCCTTATCACCTCCTATTCTTTGTATTCTCTTCTCACCTATTCCCCTCAATGTAAATGAGGTTTCTTTAGAAGTGTAGTGTAACGGGTAGAAGAAATATTTGTGCTAGCGGGAGAGAGAAAGTGAGAGATTGATCTAGGATCAATGTGTAAAATATCCATCCGCATATCATTATTATTTTATCATATGCGCTTTATTATGTGTTTAGAATGCATGTTTAAGGGTGTATGATGATGAGACCTTAACAAAGATAATTAAATTGGTAGCCAATTTGCACGCGAAAAACCCTCATCAAATATCATGCGTTTTTCCTTTCCATTGAGTGATCTTACTCAAGATCCGAGATTGGCATGGGTTGTTGGCCAAAGTCAAGCCCTTGTCCGTCGAAGATGTGTTTGAATCACGAGGCTTTGTTCCATATCAGTGTCTTGTCCAAGTTGTGGTTTGTTGGCCAAAGTCAAGACCACTTCTTGTCCATCGACATTGATTACGAAGCTTTCCATGGTCAATGGGTCGCGCTTGACTGGGATCACTAGGTTTTGTTGTGCCAAAGCCAAGGCTTAGTTGATTCAGAGGAAAAAGGTTAGGTATACATTGGATGTATTGGCATATATAAGATATATGTTTAGGATTTGGATATCCGCCTACTGGATCTAGGAATTGGATGAGATCCAATTGATCTTCGAGATCTACCTAGTTAATTATCATACAATTTGTGGCCAAAGTCAAGATTGTGTGATATTTAACGGGATCCTAGCCCACTAGGAAACACGGTTTCCCGAGTACTCGACAGAGGGTTAGAGGCTCGCGAAAAATAGTGGGAGGCAAGAATTGAATTTGCAATACTCGTTCAATTACTCGCCATACGCGCTCATTCAAATTATTTCGTCGTTAGATTAAATGTTAGTTGGACTAATATTTAAATTGGTTGTTTTAATAAACAGTTGGACTGTATTATACTTGATTATATATAATTGGATTATATTAATCAATATATTTGAATTAATTAATTTCAGTTTACAGTTGATTTATAGTTGGATTATAGTAATCAATGTAATTGAGGTTAATTAATTTGGATTATATTTTGATATATAGTTGGACTATTATAGTCATTATAATAAATAGTACCACAATCGTTGATTAAATAGTTGGACTATTGTAGAATCAAATATAAATTGAAAGATTAGATATTTAAAATATAATCTGGGAAAATATTTTAAAAGACTTTAATTTTAATTGGGAATAAATAATAGGTTACTTTTATTTGATAAAATAACTTATTATACCTTAAGCCCAAAATTAAGCAAAATAAGTAGAGCATAAAATCTTTGGAAGATTTATGTGATGATGACTTTAATGCTTAATTTAATATACTGGGTCATAAATCTAATTTTAGATTTAAGAAGTATTAAAATTGCATTTATAATTCTTGGAGATTAATTGACTATTCTAGAGGAGATAAAGTCAAAGTTTGCAATTGGGCATGTAGCACGAGGTGCACATCGTTTCGATATTCTAAAAACCCAAGGCTTGGCCTAAGGTTCCTAAAATATTGAAAAGGATAATTGACATATCCAAAGTGACTACCATTTGGATATGGAAGACACGAAGGAATTAAAGAAAGGGCAAGCTCTAACTTTAAAAATGTTTGTCAAAGTTATGTTCCACTACTAGTATTGAAATTAGATTTAAATACTTAGTGTGGTACATAAAATATATGTATTGATGTTCAGAATCTCGCTATGAGCTGGATACTGACTTCAAGCCGAGATTTCTCTCTGCGAATCGGAAACGGGACGAAAGTCGCTGTTTCGACCGTAGATACCTAAGTTTAGGAACTACCCTTGGGTATATACTTAAATTAGGAACTGTTATAATGTAACTAGTTTGACTAGAGACATTATCTCTATATCAGTGTTTAAACCGTTGCGGATAAAACCTTTATATTATAGAACACTAAGTGTTTTATTATATAAAGATGATACTGAGATAAATACATTAGATGTAAATAACAGAATTTATATTTTGAATATAAATAAAATCTCAAACATATAAAATGACAAATAAATAGCTCAAATTGATTTGATCAATAGAGACTTATTTGTGGCATTGTTGTCTAGGGCACAATTTAACGAGACTCGTATATCCACACTTTGAAGAGTGGGTACTAGGACTGATTTGACTATTCAAATAAGGTCTGCGAATCTAGTTTATTAGGTAAAGTACCTAAAATAACTATTTACTTGGTAATAGTATAAGGGCCACCGATCTGTTAGCCCTATTCATGGTGAAGTAAGTGGGCCCATATCTAGCTAGGCTAGATGTGATATGAATATTTTCGTGACCTTAACGGATGTGGCATCACGTTATGGTTATGTTTTTTCTTTTGAAGAACACAAATCAGAAACTTTTAGAGTTTCGACACGAAATAGACAAACAGATCGCTATAGTATTATACCTCACGGTAAGACCGTAATGGAAAATACTTAAGCATAAGTGTCTTATATACTTGAAAGAGTATAGTATTCTTTCAATGGGGACTCCTATCGGAACACGTCAAAGTGACGTGTGTGTCCGAACGGATTAACCGATCATGTTAGACATGATAAGGCTAATCATGAGTCGCTCTGAGCTACCATTTCCTTCAATGGATACAGATAAACAGTGCAATAACTTATTTAGAATAAGGTTCCATAATAAATCTGTTTGACAGATTACTTATTAGATATGAACGGGAAAGAAACCGGGGTTTCTCATTCCTGATAATTTGGGTATGCTAGGCATATGTTTTGGATGATACCAAACTAAAACCCAAATAGGATAAGTGCCAATTGTAAGCTATCCTAGGGATACCATAAGTATTGTATTATAAATCTCACCAAGAACAATTAGATTGTTGCTCACCATGCAGTTTTCCTGAGAGGAATACAGACATGCAGTGGTAAGTGGGAGGATAGTAAACTCGATGAAAATCGGAGTAATACTATTCAAGGCCCATTCCTAATGGAACACATATAGTTCATCAATGATGAATTTATACCATTAATCTTCGAATACACAAGAACTGAGTAGATCGGATAGAGTCAGAAAACGACCTAGGGTATGGGTTTCTGATCTAACCTCATAAAGATGTCAATCTTATGAAGGTATTCAACCGACTACGTTTTGAGGAAGTGATACGAGGTATCGACTCCCTATTATGGCAAAGTGCCATGAATCCGAAATGGATTCCATGTATAACAACTATTGAATACTAGTTTTGTACCACAAGGCATTGTGCCTATTGGTACATTAAACTCTTCAAGGAAGACATACATGGAAGGCAACATACCAACGTACAAAGCTGGGCTTTTGACGGAAAGGTACCGTTATCAACATTGTGTTAATAACGGTTCAACCTTTTACCTGTTGCCATGGTAAATCCATTTTGAAGATGCTTGAAGATAATTGCATATTTCATTTATGAAATGTGTCAGTTGCAGATCAAAATCGCTTTCCTGAAAAGGAAACCTTTTGGAGGATGCTTACAACATCCTGACGATTTTGTATAACCGACAAACAAGGTTTGCGGGTTATTCGATCCATGTTTGGATTGAAACAAGCATAAGGTTCTTGGAACTGACGTTTTGAAATAATCATAATGGTTTATGATTTGACTCAAAAGAAATAATCTTGTGTATATAAGGAGGTTAGTGGGATAGCACTGATAATGAAATTCCCATAAAGCAATCGGTGAAAGCTTGGCTTTCATAAGAAATTCTTCGTAGAATTCTGGGGAGTAACAACCTTTATTCAAGGAATAAAGATCTACTGGGATAGATTTGGAGTTGTTAACACTCTGGGAAATTGTACATTTAAAATGTACTTGTATTGTGTCTCATACGCTTCGAGCATATGGAGTCACAATCGGGTCAATCCAAGTGATAGTCACTGGATTGAAGATTAAGAACATCTGTTAGTATCTGAGAGAACTAAAGATGCGTCTTTAAATATGGAGTAGGAGAACTTGAAGTGACTAGGATCACTGCTGCAAGTTTCCAAACCGGTAAATACTGCGGTACTATAAAGTTTGAACACTGGGACAGTGAGCTGGAAATCTTCCGACCAAGATAAATGTTGCCGAATAAACAACAAATGCGGATTATTGCTGCAGCTGAGGCAGCAATAGAAGCCATTTGGATCGAAAATAAATCTAATTAGATTAGATATAGTTCTGTTAGCAGCTGAGCTAGGCGTTAGCACATGCTAAGGAATTAAAGGTCTCATCGATGATCCAGATATATACTTCTATATCATCTGATTCGTTTGGATCATACATCGTGGCGATGTGATGATCGTGTAAATCGCGTCAGACGATATTAAATAATCCGCTGACGAAAACCTTTCCTCAGCAATTTGAGCGAACCGTACATAGTTCGGGTGTGGGACACTTGAGTGACTGGCTATGTGCCAAGTGGGAGATTGTTGGACAAAATGACCCATAGCGTCACTATTTGTACAGATCATGATGTTGTTGTACAAATTAACTATGTGACAAAGGAGATTGCACTCTTATCATTTGAGATTAGATCACCTTAGATATATAAATGATGAGAGGTCCCTATGATTGTTCCTGGACGGAGAATGATATGAGACAGTATCAGTCGACGTAGGAAAATCATTAAATATCCCTAGTCGTAGTATTATCGAGACACGGACATCGATAATGCGGAATTGCTAGTATTGCACTTGTGCACGTTGTGAGGGCACAACGGCATAGTTCTCATATATTTAAGTATTGGATACTTATGCAAGTGCGATAGGAGGTTGTGTTTCACCGATGGTACGGGAAACAGCTTCGCTCTGGATAGACCCCTCGGAATCCCATTGGTATTATGACTATGTGTCTATGGGAGTCCGACATCAGGGTAGGTGTATTTGGTCTTAACCTGAGACTTGCACCGCTAATACTTACGATAATCGGTAGACTTTGGTCTTGGTGGTACAAGGCTTTAAACCGGTTCTCTGCGTACACCACTTCTGGTTTTATCAGAGAGTCGTAGTGTATTGGGTGTGATGTCAAGACGGAAGTATCACTTCATCATCATAGTAGAGATGATGTCACGCAGGATACGGTACTAGTGCTCTTGAGTGATGCGCATCCAATCATGATATTATGACCAAGTCATGAATATCTGATTATAGAGACTAGTTACCAGACATCCGACATGTGCTTCGGACGGGGCAGACACTTATCCAGCCCAACCCTAGCACGTGACTATCCGATACTGGGCCGATATGCACAATACTACGGTATACTACTACGCTTGATACAGATCTATATATTCCTGTAAGAATATTTCTGGAGAATTGGGTAGGCATGGCGCTTTGCTAGAAGCCAACCTTGTCTTGTAAATCGGTATAAACGTAGTACGAGGTACTTACGTGTTCGGATAGTCCGACGACCGTATTTACTGCCAACATATCCGGAGATCTCATGGGTCGCTTCCCGAAGATTCACCGATGACGTATAACTCGCACTTAATTAATCTGGGATTAATTAGAAGAGAGAGAAAATAATCTGGGATTAATTGCGGAGATATTTTATCTGGGATAAAATATTAATTAAAGAGAGGGAACGATTAATTTGGAATTAATCGATAAAATATATATTTGATATATTATAAGAAATTAGATTTCGACGCGGAATTGAAATTGGATTTTAATTCGGGCGAACGAATTAATTTAGAATCAATTCGTTAGCGACGTGAATAGTGAATTCGCTAGGCGTAATCATTTAATTACGACGCAACGGAAAATTCGTTAATTTGGAATTAGCGAACCCGAGCCCGAGCGTGTTTGCGAGCGCATTCGTATTTCGAATTCGAGTACGGCACGCAAGTCACGTCAAGCATCAAATCGCAAGTCACATCAAACGTCAAATCACATGTCACTTTGAGTGATGTGACATTTGATGATTGAATAAGTTTTGAGTGATGTGGTGATTGGTTGATTTGTGGTGCTTGACAAGCATTTAATGCTTTGTTTTTGAAATAGAAAAGGTAAATGGTTTATTATATATTTTGGAATTATATAAACCCTTTTACAATTTTTTTTTTGGGTAACTCTCTCTCTCTTCTCATTCACGGTTTTTCACGTGAAAACCCTTTCCCTCTATTTTCTTCTTCCTCATCTCACGGCTTGGAGCCATTTTTTGTTCTCCAATGTTTGGTTTGACCGAATGTTGTGAGAAGCAAAGGAAGAAGAGAAGTGCTAGCACACACACATGGGTTATATTATGGTGATAGGGAAACGAATTTATGAGCATGGAAAAGCTTGAAGCTTGGAGCTTCAATGGTGATGACCATGGCCGAATCATGGAGGGACCAAACCAGTCAAAACCGAGCAGCCCACTGCCTTGGAGAGCTGTTTCCGTGAGCCTGAAGGAGGCAAAAACGCATCTTGTTCTTCGCATCACAAACCGATCTATGTGAGTAATGATTCCGCCTTACTTCTTTGATGTGTTCATGCGTTTTTGTGCTTGATTTCATGATTCTTGGGACCTAATTAGGAACTCAACAACGTGTTCGGATTGTCCGACGACCCGATTTACTGCCAACATATCCCGGGATCTCATGGGTCGCTTCCCAAAGATTCACCGATGATGTATAACTCACACTTTAATTAATCTGGGATTAATTCGATGAGAGAGAAAATTAATATGGGATTAATAACAGAGATATTTTATCTAGGATAAAATATCGTCTAAAGAGAGAAAACGATTAATTTGGAATTAATTGGTAAAGTTAATATATTCGATATATTAAACGAAATTGGATTTCGACGCAGAATTGAAATTGGATTTTGATTCGGGCGAACGAATTAATTTAGAATTAATTCGTTAGGGACGTGAATAGTGGATTCGCTAGGCGTAATCATTTAATTACGACGCAATGGAAAATTCGCTAATTAGGAATTAGCAAACCCGAGCCCGAGAGTGATTGCGAGCGCAATCGTATTTCGAATTCGAGTGCGGCAACACAAGTCACATCAAGTGTCAAATCATTCGCCACATCAAATGTCAAATCAAACGTCACTTTGAGTGATGTGATTGATTGATTGAAAGACATGTCACTTTAATAAAGTGAAAATGAATAGTGATGTGTTTTGGTGAAATAGTGTAAGTTGGTGGAAAGTATTTACCAATTGATTTTAATTAATTGTTTGGTAAATGTTTAATATATTTTTATGAAAAATATATAAGGCATTTTGGAAATGCTTTACAAAATTTAATACACATTTTTCTCCACTCCCTCTCTCTCTCTCACAATTCACGCCCAAATGGGCAGTGAATTTTGCTCACTGGTTTCACTCCATTACCGAGCACTTTGGGAAGCATGTGCCTTGATTTTGTTGCAAAATCAAGCGGAGCTAGCACTCCGAGAGACTTGCGAAGGTGATAGGGAAACTTACCCATGAGCCGGGAATCATTCGACGAAGATTCGGAACTCAAATTCAACACTCAAAACAGAAAATTATGGGCTGTGAACTGCAGCGTTGGGCGCACCTTGGAGGACCTCAAACGTGTTTTGTTTGTCTTCAATTCATCTCAACCGATCAATGTAAGTATTCCGCAACTTCTTTGATATGTATTTCACACTTCTTCATGCTTGTTTGATGATCTTGGGACCTAGAATAAAACCAACAATGACATCAAGAGCCTAAGTTCAAGCATGAAATTTTTAGGGCTTAAAATTGGGTAAATTAATTTTGAGCATGATTTGGTTAAATTGTTTGATTGAGCATGTTTAAATGATGTTTAATTTAAGATTGATTGGATCAATTTGTTGAAATTGTGATTGGATCAAATTTCCCCAAATATATGTGTTGGCCGAATATGTAAAGAATTTTGGAAATTTGGAATTTTTTGATTTTGATTCATTGGATGAATTAGAATGATGTTGGATAATGTTAATTTGAAATTAATTGGATTAATTTTTGAATTGAACAAAACTCCCCAATTCCTTCATGTTGGCCGAATGTAACAAGCCCTATTAGTCTTGGAATTTTGATTTTTTGGACATTGGATGTGTATGAAATCATTCGGGATATTAATTCGATGTCGATTGTGGAATTAATGGATTGAATTCAAATCGGACAAAATTATCTCCCTTGGCCGAGACTTTAAGCATGGTTAATGGGTTTGATTTTTCATTTATGTGTTGGACATGTGATGATGAAGTTTAGCATGATTAATTGGACTAATTAATGTTTTGGAAATATTGAATTTGGTAATTGATCATGTTATACACTTTAGAATTAATTAGATTATGAAATTGGACTTTATGATTTAATTAATTGGGCTTGAATTGGATTTGGGCTTTTAAAGTTGTAAATAGGCTTAATGGGCTTTGTTGTACAAGTTAGGTTTAGGCAAATTGGATTAGATCCAATTGGGCCCAAAACCACTTCCATAAAGCCCAAATGCGACTTATAAACCTTTAAAGTTTAATTGGGCCTAATGGGCCAAAATTGATTTCTAGGCTTATGGGGTTATGTTGGACAATTATGACCCATAGCGTCACTATTTGTACAGATCATGGTGTTGTTGTACAAATTAACTATGTGACAAATGAGATTGCTATCTTATCATTGTGATTAGATCACCTTAGATATATAAATGATAGGAGGTCCCTATGATTAGTTCCTGGATTGAGAATGATATGAGACAGTATCAGTCCACAAAGGATTAATCATTAAATATCCATAGTCAGAGTATTATCGAGATTGGACATCGGTAATGCGTAAAAGACTAGTATTGCACTTGTGCACGTTGTGAGGGCATAACGGGCATAGTTCTCATATATTTAAGTATTGGATACTTATGCAAGTGCGGTAGAAGGTTGTGTTTCACCGATGGTACGGGAAACAGCTTCGCTCTGGATAGACCCCCTCGGAATCCATTGGTAGTTTGACTATGTGTCTATGGGAGTCCGACGTCAGGGTAGGTGTATTTGGTCTTAACCTGAGACTTGCACGCTAATACTTATGACAATCAATATACTTTGGTTGAGGTCGTCCAAGGCTTTAACCGGTTATGTGTACGCCAATACTGGGTATATTGAGAATCGTAGTGTATTGGGTGTGATGTCAAGACGGAAGTATCACTCCAGTCATAGTGGAGATGATGTCACATAGGATACGGTATTAGTGCTCTTAAGTGCTGCGCGGCCATCGGGATATTATGACTAGGTCATGTATATCCGATTATAGAGACTAGTTACCAGAAATCCGACATGTACTTCGTACGGGCAGAACAACTCAGCCCAGGCCTAGCACGGACCATCCGATACTAGATCGATATGCATATACGATGGAGTTCTAATTAGGTCCCAAAATCATGAAATCAAGCAAGAAAAACGCATGAATACACACATAGGAGGTAACAGAATATACTCACAATGGTCGGTTTTGATGCGAGAAGAACACAACCCATTTTGCTCCTTGTGTGAGCTCGGTTTTGGCCTCCTTGGACTGCTATCATGCTCGTTTTTGGGTCATCTTCCTCCTTGAAAATTCGGCCATGGATGTCCTCCATTAAAGCTCCAAGCTTGAGATTCAAGCTCACAAATTCGTTTCCCTATCACCATAAATGCCCATAGAGTGTGCTAGCACATGGATCTTGCACAAGATCAATAGATTCTCATTTAATCGGCAGCAGAACGAGAAAAAGAAATGAAGAAATCGGTCATGGACCAAGAGAGAGAGAGAGACGATTTTCTTGTTCCAAAAAACCCTAAAAACGTGAATGTTCAAGAGAGAGAGAAAGTGTAAATGCTTTTTATATTTTCAAAAATTAATAAAAGCATTTACCACCTTTTTCTTTCAAAAAGCAAAGTCAAAAGTCAAAAGCAAAAAGCAAAAATGCTTTTCCATCACCTATCACTTTAACTTCACATCAAGTCACTTTAATAAAGTGACAACATGTCAAGTCAATCACATCACTCAAAGTGACAAGTGATTTGACAATTGATGCGACTAGCGATTTGACGCTTGATGTGACTTGCGTGCCGCGCTCGAATTCGAAATGCGAATGCGCTCGCAATCACTCTCGGGCTCGGGTTCGCTAATTCCAAATTAACGAATTTTCCGTCGCGTCGTAATTAAATGATTACGCCTAGCGAAATCACTATTCACGTCGCTAACGAATTAATTCTAAATTAATTCGTTCGCCCGAATTAAAATCTAATTTTAATTCCGCGTCGAAATCCAATTTCGATTTATATCGAATATATTATTTTATCGATTAATTCCAAATTAATCGTTCTCTCTCTTTAATTAATATTTTATCCCAGATAAAATATCTCCGTGATTAATCCCAGATTAATTTCTCTCTCTAGAAATTAATCTTCTCTCTTTACTAATTAATCCCAGATTAATCATAGTGCGAGTCATACGTCATCGGTGAATCTTCGGGAAGCGACCCATGAGATCTCCGGATATGTTGGCAGTAAATACGGTCGTCGGACTATCTGAACACGTAAGTACCTCGTACTACGTTTATACCGATTTACAAGACAAGGTTGGCTTCTAGCAAAGCGCCATGCCTACCCAATTCTCCAGAAATATTCTTACAGGAATATATAGATCTGTATCAAGCGTAGTATACCGTAGTATTGCGTATATCAGCCCAGTATCGGATAGTCACGTGCTAGGGCTGGGGCTGGATAAGTGTCTGCCCCGTCCGAAGCACATGTCGGATGTCTGGTAACTAGTCTCTATAATCGGATATACATGACCTTGTCATAATATCCCGATGGCCGGCCAGCACTTAAGAGCACTAATACCGTATCCTGCGTGACATCATCTCCACTATGACTGGAGTGATACTTCCGTCTTGACATCACACCCAATACACTACGACTCTCTGATAAACCCAGAAGTGGTGTACGCAGAACCGGTTAAAGCCATGTACCACCAAGACCAAAGTCTACGATTATCGCAAGTATTAGCGATGTAAGTCTCAGGTTAAGACTATACACACCTACCTTGATTTCGGCCTCCCATAGACACATAGTCATAATACCAATGGGATTCCGAGGGGTCTATCCAGAGCGAAGCTGTTTCCCGTACCATCGGTGAAACACGACCTCCTATCGCACTTGCATAAGTATCCGATACTTATATATATGAGAACTATGCCGTTGTGCCCTCACAACGCACACAAGTGCAATACTAGCCTATTCCGCATTATCGATGTCCAGTCTCGATAATACTCCGGCTAGGGATATTTAATGATTAACCTTCGGGGACTGATACTGTCTCATATCATTCTCAGTCCAGGAACTAATCATAGGGACCTCTCTTCATTTATATATCTATGGTGATCTAATCACAAATGATGAGAGTGCAATTTCCTTGTCACATAGTTAATTTGCTACAACAACACAATGATCTGTGCAAATAGTGACGCTATGGGTCATTTTGTCCAACAATCTCCCACTTGGCACATAGCCAGTCACTCAAGTGTCTAACCCGAACTATGTACGGTTGGCTCAAACTGCTGAGAAATGCTTTCGTCAGCGGATTTGCATGATTATCATCTTGATGCGATTTATTCGATCATCACATCGCCACGATATATGATCCGAATGAATCAGATGAGTATCTAAGTATGTATCTGGATCGTTGATGAGACCATTAATTCTTTAGCCTGTGCTGACGCCTAGCTCAGCTGCTAACAGAACTATATCTAATCTAATTAGATTTGTATCGACCCAAATGACTTCTATTGCTGCTTCAGCTGCAAGCAACAACCCGCATTTGTTGTTTATTCGGTAACAGTATCTTACTTGGAAGATTTCCAGCTCACTGTACCGTTATTCAAACTATATAGTACCGTTTGCGACTTTTAGTCGTCTTTATCGGTTATAGGAAACTTGCTACAGTGACCCCAGTCACTTTAAGTTCTCCTTCTCCATAGACTAAGACAACATCCTTAGTTCTCTAAGATACTAACGGATGTTCTTAATATTAATCCAGTGACTATCACTCGGATTGCCTGTTTGTGAATCCATATGCTCAAAGCGTATGATACACCAGGTCTTGTACATTTTTCAATGTACGGTTTCTAGGAGAGTATTTCGAAAGCCAAGCTTTCGCCGATATTTATTTTATGGGAATATCATTTCCAAGAAATGACGTATTATCATTATTTTATAGGACAGCCACTATCAGTGCGCTCCCACTAACCTTCCTTATATACACTAGAATTATTTTCGTTTTGAATTAAATCATACACATTATGATTATATCAAAACGATAATTCCAAGAACCTAATGCTTGCTTCAATCCAATCATGGATCGAATAACCTGCATTATCCAAATGGATTTACCGTGGCAACAGGTAAAAGGTTGAATCGTAATCAACACAATGTTGATAACGATACCTTTCCGTTAAAGCCTAGCTTTATACGTGGTATGTTGCCATCCATGTATGTCTTCCTAGAGAAGACATATAGTACCATAGGCACAATGCCTTGTGGTACATCAACTAGTATCCAAACTGGTTGATATACATGGAATCCATTTCGGATTACATGACACTTTGCCATAATTAGGGAGTTGATACCTTGTATCACTTCCTCATACGTAGTCAGTTAGTATTCCTCAATAAGATAGACATCTTTATGAGGTGCGATCAGAAACCCATACCCCAGGTTGTTTTCTGACTCTATCCGACCTACGCGGTTCTTGTGTATTCGAAGATTAATGGTAATAGTCTCATCCTGGATGAACTATTCATGTTCCATTAAGATTCAGTGCCTTGAACAGTATTACTCCGATTTCCATCGAGTTATACTATCCTCCCACTTACCACTGCATATCGGTATTCCTTTCAGGAAAACCGTATGGTGAGTAACAATCTAATTGTTTCTTGTGAGGTGTATAAGTACAATACTTATGGTATCCCTAGGATAACCTACATTTGGCACTTATCCTATTTGGGTTTTAGTTTGGTATCATCCAAACATATGCCTAGCATACCCAAATTATCAAGAATGAGAAACCCGGTTTCTTTCCCGTTCATATCTAATATGATATCTGTCAAACAGATTATTATGGAACCTTATTCAAAATAAGTTCTTGCACTGTTTAAAGCTTATCCGTTGAAGGAAATGGTAGCTCAGAGCGACTCGTGATTAACCTTATTATGTCTAACAAAATTCGGTTAATCCGTTCGGACACACCGTCAAACTGACGTATTCCGGGAGGAGTCCTTATTTGAAAGAATACTATACTCTTTCATATAACTAGAAACTTATTGCTTAAGTATTTTCATTACAGTCTTACCATGACGGTTTAATACTTTAGCCGATCTATTTGTCTATTTCGTGTCGAAACTCTAAAAGTTTCCGATTTGTGTTTCAAAAGAAACACATAACCATACGCGATGCCACATCCGTACAGGTCACGAAATATTCATATCCATATCTAGCCTAGCTAGACATGGGCCCACTTGCTTCACTATGAAGTAGGGCTAACAGATCGGTGGCATTTACACTTTTACCAAGTAAATAGTGTTTTAGGCACTTTGCCCAAATAGACTAGATTCGTAGACTTTATTTGAATGGAATCAAATCAGTCCTGGTATCCGCTCTTCAAAAGTGCGGATATACGATTCTTGTTTATAGTGTCCCTGACAACTATGCCACAATTAAGTTTCTTAACTGATCAAATCAGTTTGAGCTATTTATTTGTCATGTTATATATTTGAGATATTATATATTCAAAATATAAATCCTGTTATTCACATCTAATGTGTTTATCTCAATATCATCTTTATATAATGAAACACTTTAGTGTTCTAGAATATAAAGGTACACCCGCAGCGGGTTATACGCGATATAGAGATAATGTTTCTAGTCAAACTAGATACATTATAACAGTTTCCTAATTTACGTACTAACCCGAAGGTAGTTCCTAAATTCAGGTATCTACGGTTAAAACAGCGACTTTCGTCCTGTTTCCAATTCGCAGATAAATCTCTATTGAAGTCAGTATCCTGTTCAAAACAGATTCTGAACATCAATATATTTATGTACCACACTAAGTATTTAAAATCCAATTTCAATACTAGTTGTGAACATAATTATGACAATCATATTTGAAGTCAGAGCCTTGCTCGTCTTCTATTCCTTCTTAGGATATGTCCTTTATCTTCCAGAAGATTATAATGATTTTGCCTTTGCCTGTTTCAACATTCCAGAAGCCTTTGGCCAAGCCTCGTGTTTCTGGAATATCGAATTAAGGTGCGCCTTGCGCTACAAGCTTAATATATTATTTTATCAAATAAAATAACCTATTAATTTCCAGGACCATCCTGAAACTTTATTCCCAATTTGAAAATTAAACCATTTAAAACACATTTCCCCAGGATTATGTTTTAAATGTCAATCTTTCAATTATATCTTGATTCTAATAGTCCAACTATTTAATCAACGATTTGTGGTACTATTTATTATAATGATTATAATAGTCCAACTATATAATCAAATATAATTTAAATTAATTAACCTCAATTACATTGATTACTATAGTCCAACTATAAAATCAACTGTAAACTGAAATTAATTAATTCAAATATATTGATTAATATAATCCAATTATATATAATCAAATATAATACAGTCCAACTGTTTATAAAAACAACAATTTAAATATTAGTCCAACTAACATTTAATCTAACGACGAAATAATTTGAATGAGCGCGTATGGCGAGTAATTGAACGAGTATTGCAAATTCAATTCTTGCCTCCCACTATTTTTCGGCGAGCCTCTAACCCTCTGTCGAGTACTCGGGAAACCGTGTTTCCTAGTGGGCTAGGATCCCGTTAAATATCACACAATCTTGACTTTGGCCAACAAATTGTATGATAATTAACTAGGTAGATCTCGAAGATCAATTGGATCCCATCCAATTCCTAGATCCAGTAGGCGGATATCCAAATCCTAAACATATATCTTATATATGCCAATACATCCAATGTATTACCTAACCTTTTTCCTCTGAATCAACTAAGCCTTGGCTTTGGCACAACAAACCTAGTGATCCCAGTCAAGCGTGACCCATTGACCATGGAAAGCTTCGTAATCAATGTCGATGGACAAGAAGTGGTCTTGACTTTGGCCAACAAACCACAACTTGGACAAGACACCGATATGGAACAAAACTCTCGTGATTCAAACACATCTTCGACGGACAAAGGGCTTGACTTTGGCCAACAACCCAATGCCAATCTCGGATCTTGAGTGAGAATCACTCAATGGAAGGAAAAACACTTGATATTGAGCGAGGGTTTTTCGCGTGCAAATGGCTACCAATTTATTATCTTTATTAAGGTCTCATCATCATACACCCTTAAACATGCATTCTAAACACATAATAAAGCGCATATGAAATAAAATAATAATGATATGCGGATGGATACTTTACATTGATCCTAGATCAAATCTCTCATTTTCTCTCTCCAAAGCTAGCACATGTATTTACTTCTACCCGTTACACTACACTTCTAAAGAAACCTCATTTACATTGAGGGGAATAGGTGAGAAGAGAATACAAAGAGTATAGAGGTGATAAGGCTGGACACGCAGGTCCAATTAATAAATCAAATTTATTACAATTTCCAAAATTGTCCCACCCGACTAATATCCATCCGATATACATTATTCATGCATCGCAACCATGTATTCATACAAGCATGTTATCAATCAATCTAATCCAATTAATTAATCTGATAATTAGTGATCATCCAATGTTCAAACAACGATTTGATTTTTGCTCGAGTCAAACTCGTTTTGCGAATAAGTACTCAAAGTACGAATTCTTGAATTAAATTAAACTACATAATTAAATCCAATTTAATACGCATTTAATTCTAATTCACTATTTAATTCCAAATTAAATATTACACTTTTATTAACGAACCTTTACGACTTAAATTCCAAATTTAATCGCAACGGGTCTCAAAGCCCGATTAACATCTAATGTTTATTTAATTAAAGTCCAATGGGCTTTTAATTAATTCTATAAGGCGTGGACTTTTGGTCAACTCGGGTCAAACCGAACAACCAAAATCCAATCCGGGAGTTACCCCATAAGCCTTAAATAATTTTGGCCCATTAGGCCCAATTAAATAATTAAGGTCCATTAAGTCATAATTGGACTTTATGGATGCGGTTTTAGGCCCAATTGGATCCAACCAAATTTGCCTAAACTCAACTTTGTACAACAAAGCCCAAAAGCCCAATTACAACCTTAAAGGCCCAATTTCCAAAAATAAGCCCAATTAATTAACTTATAAAATTCTAAATTCCATAATTAATTAACCTAAGTGTAATACACAATTAACCACCCAATTAATATTTCTAAAACATCAATTAGCATACTTAATCATGCATTTAACATTAAATAGTGTCCAACACAATTTATTAAAATCAAACCCAATTTACATGCTTTTGTTCTCGGCAATTAGGGGTTTTTCCAATCCGATTCGGTTTCAATCCAATCGAATCCACAATCATCATTTCCCAAATCAATTCAATTCATCCAATGAATTAAAATCAAAAAACACAATGAATTTCAAATTCAATTGAATTCGGCCAAGCCACTTTAATTTGGGAAAAATGTTCCAAATCAAAATTCAATCAAATTGAACTTCAAAACAACATACCCAATTGTTTTAAGTCATCCAATGATCAAACAAACAAAATCACCAAGAAATTTAGGGTTCTTTAATTTCGGCCAACATAAGCAATTTGGGGAAATTTGTTCCAAACACAATTTCAACAAATTGATCCAATCAATCTTAAATTAAACATACTTTAAGCATTCTCATTCATCCAATTTCACAAAATATGCTCAAAATCAAGTTTACCCAAATTTGTCACTTTATGCCAACATAAAAAATGGGGAAATTTGTTCCAAACATAATTTCTTCAAATTGATCCAATCAATCTTAATTAAACATACCTTTAAGCATTCTCATTCATCAATTCACAAAATATGCTCAAAATCAAGTTTACCCAATTTGTCTTATGCCAACATAAAAAATTGGGAGGAAATTTGTTCCAAACATAATTTCACAATTGATCCAATCAATCTTAAATTAACATAATTTAAGCATTTCATTCATCCAATTTCACAAAATATGCTCAAAATCAAGTTTACCCAACTTTGTCACTTTATGCCAACATAAAAAATTGGGGAAATTTGTTCCAAACATAATTTCTTCAATTGATCCAATCAATCATTAATTCAACAACATTTAAGCATACTAATCAACAATTTTTTAATCAAATCTGCTTCAATGATTTTACCCAATTTGTCATGCCCAAAATTTAGGGAAAATTGAATCCAATCCATTTCATGAAATTGATCATACAAAATTCAATTCAACCTCATTCAAGCATACTTCATCAAACAATTCAACCAAATCATGCCTAAATCGAGTTACCCAATTTTAACCCTAACTTTTTCATGCTTGATCAAAGCTCAAGATACCATTGTTGAGTTTCTTAGGTCCAAAATCATGAAATCAAGCAAGAAAACGCATGAATCACAACATAGAGGGTGCGTAATATACTCACATGGTATGGTTTTGATGCGAAGAAGAACACAACCATTTTGCTCTGTGTGAGTTCGGTTTTGGCCTCATTGGACTGCTATCATGCTCGGTTTTGGGTCTCTTCCTCCTTAAAAATTCGGCCATGGATGTCTCCATTAAAGCTCCAAGCTTTGAATTCCAAGCTCACAAATTCGTTTCCCTATCACCATAATAACTCCTAGAGTGTGCTAGCACATGGATCTTGCAACAAGATCAATAGCTCTCCATTTAATTCGGCAGAACCAGAAAAAAAAGAAATGAAGAAATCGGTCATGGACCAAGAGAAGAGAGAGAGACGATTTTCTTGTTCCAAAAAACCCTAAAAAACGAGAATGTCTAAGAGAGAGAGGAAAGTGTAAATGCTTTTTATATTTTCAAAAATTTAATAAAAGCATTTACCACCTTTTTCTTTCAAAAAGCAAAGCAAAAGGTCAAAAGCAAAAATCAAAAATGCTTTTCCATCACCTATCACTTTTAACTATTCATCTAGTCACTTTAATAAAGTGACAACATGTCAAGTCACATCACATCACTCAAAGTGACAAGTGATTTGGCAATTGATGCGACTAGCGATTTGACGCTTGATGTGACTTGCGTGCCGCGCTCGAATTCGAAATGCGAATGCGCTCGCAATCACTCTCGGGCTCGGGTTCGCTAATTCCAAATTAACGAATTTTTTGTCGCGTCGTAATTAAATGATTACGCCTAGCGAAATCATATTCACGTCGCTAACGAATTAATTCTAAATTAATTCGTACGCCCGAATTAAATCTAATTTTAATTCCGCGTCGAAATCCAATTTCGATTAATATATCGAATATATTAATTTACCGATTAATTCCAAATTAATCGTTCTCTCTCTCGTTAATTAATATTGCGAGTCATACATCATCGGTGAATCTTTGGAAGCGACCCATGAGATCTCCGGATATGTTGGCAGTAAATACGGTCGTGGACTATCCGAACACGTAAGTACCTCGTACTACGTTTATACCGATTTACAAGACAATGTTGGCTTCTAGCAAAGCGCCATGCCTACCCAATCTCCAGAAATATTCTTACAGGATATATAGATCTGTATCAAGCGTAGTATACCGTAGTATTGCGTATATCAGCCCAGTATCGGATAGTCACGTGCTAGGGCTGGGGCTGGATAAGTGTCTGCCCCATCCGAAGCACATGTCGGATGTCTGGTAACTAGTCTCTATAATCGGATATACATGACCTTGTCATAATATCCCGATGGCCGGCCAGCACTTAAGAGCACTAATACCGTATCCAGCGTGACATCATCTCCAGTATGACTGGAGTGATACTTCCGTCTTGACATCACACCCAATACACTACGACTCTCTGATAAACCCAGAAGTGGTACGCAGAACCGGTTAAAGCCATGTACCACAAAGACCAAAGTCTACCGATTATCGCAAGTATTAGCGATGTAAGTCTCAGGTTAAGACTATACACACCTACCTTGATTTCGGCCTCCCATAGACACATAGTCATAATACCAATGGGATTCCAAGATACGATGTATACTACGCTTGATGAGAGTGCAATTTCCTTGTCACATAGTTAATTTGCTACAACAACACATTGATCTGTGCAAATAGTGACGCTATGGGTCATTTTGTCCAACATACGATGTATACTACGCCTGATACAGATCAAAATATTCCTGTAAGGATATTTCTGGAGAATTGGGTAGGCATGGCGCTTTGCTAGAAGCCAACCTTGTCTTGTGAATCGGTAAAACGTAGTACTTGGTACTTACGTGTTCGGATAGTCCGACGACCGAATTTACTGCCAACATATCCGGAGATCTCATGGGTCGCTTCCCAATGATACACGATGACGTATGACTCGTACTTTAATTAATCTGGGATTATTTCGATGAGAGAGAAAATTAATCTGGGATTAATTACGGAGATATTTTATCTGGGATAAATATCGTATAAAGAGAGAGAACGCGATTAATTTGGAATTAATCGGTAAAATAAATTTAATAGTTAAATTTGATTTTTCTATTTAATTTATTCGAATGGGCTAAAATTAATATATCAGATATATTAAAATGAATTGGATTTCATTACGAAATTAAAGTCGGACTTTAATGCGAACGAACAAATTAATTTAGAATTAATTCGTAAACGACGTTCGTAATATATTTGCGAATCGATATTTAATTAAATTAGATTTAATTATTTAACGCGAAGTTCGTTTAATCGGATTAACGGAACCGAGCCGCGGCAAATGTTCGTAGAGATATTTGAATTTTGAATTCAAATATGTGGGGCCCCATGTGTGTAGGTGTACCTATCACCCAACTACCTTGTTTTACTTTTGGAAAACCATTTACCCACACCTACCAGTTTAGGGTAAAAAGGTGAAATGGTTTTACCTAAAGTATATAAACAAAAATCTCTCTCTACACTTTAATAACTATTATTATTCATTAGATGAATATTTTAGAAACCTAGAGAACTCTCTTCATCTCTTTCTCCCTCTCAAATGCACCGCCCAAGGGGCTGCTGGACTGCCTGAGAATGGCGTAAATGATGGAGGTTTTGAGGGTCTTTTGGCAAGATCCAAGTGCTAGCACACTCCTAGGAGGCATACGAAGGTGTTAGGGAAACCCACCCCGAGCCGGGAATCATTAGACGAAGATTAGAGCTTGAAATCTTGGATTCTTGAAGACTCAAAACTGAAATTTTTGAGCAAGTGGACTGCATGCAGTGGGCGTACCTTGGAGGGGCTGAAAATGGTTTTGGTTTGTCTTTAAAATCGTCTCAACAGATCAATGTAGTATTCC
>SKCR01005257.1:0-26060 GCA_019454045.1 Zanthoxylum bungeanum | reverse complement strand
CCGCATTATCGATGTCCAGTCTCTATAATACTACGGCTAGGGATATTTAATGATTAATCCTTCGTGGACTGATACTGTCTCATATCATCTCAATCCAGGAACTAATCATAGGGACCTCTCTTCATTTATATATCTATGGTGATCTAATCACAAATGACGAGAGTGCAATTTCCTTGTTACATAGTTAATTGCTACAACAACACAATGATCTGTGCAAATAGTGACGCTATGGGTCATTTTGTCCAACACGATTCCCATTCGAGACAGAACCATTCCGGTGGTTGACGGACTCATTTCTTGTATTGTACTTCCTCCATTGCCAGCAAATGCAGGTGACATCAAAACATGCATCCAGATGATTCAGTAGTCAGTACAGTTTGGGGGGAATGCAATTGAAGATCCTAATGCCCACATCAGCAACTTCCTAGAAGTTTGCGATACTTTCAATTACAACCGAGCAGCTGAAGAAGCAATGTGACTGCGGGTTTTTCCATTTTCCCTGAAAGACAGAGCTAAAGCTTGGCTACATTCACTACCAATAGGTTCCATCACAACTTGGAACACTCTAGCCACAAAATTCCTTGCAACTTTCCACCAGTAAGAACTGCAAAGTTGATGAATGACATCACATCTTTTGTACAACAAGATTCAGAATCCATTTGCGAAGCTAAGGAAAGATTCAAAGATTTACTCCGGAAATGTCCTCATCATGAGATCGCAAAGTGGCTACAAGTCCAAACCTTCTACAATGGACTTTCTGGAATAATGAGAACCACAATTGATGCTGCTGCTGAAGGAGCTTTGATGGCAAAAGGAGAAGATCAGGCCTGTGACTTAATTGAAGAAATGGCCAACAACAATTCTTTATGGCCAACAGAAAGGAGCATGATCCAAAGAATTACAGGAATTTATGAAGTTGGAGCCAACACAGCACTAGATTCCAAGCTGGATGTGATATACAAATGTCTAGAAACACTTAGCACGCAAGTTTTGAACATCGTTGGAACCACAAGTTCACCATATGAAGGAGCACCAGAACCAATTCAACATAAAGAAACAGTGAACTACATTAACAATTTCAACAGACAAGGGAATAATCCATATTCCAACACCTACAACCCAGGGTGGATGAATCATCCCAATTTTTCATGGAGTAACAATTCAGGGCAAATGAACAACCCACCACCCGGATTCCAGCAACAGAACAAATGCCATAAGCATGAAAAAGAACCAGGAATAATAGAAGTGCTGGCTTAGTTGAAGAAGCAAGAAGCAAAATATGATGCTTTAGCAGCTATGGTTCAAAATCAAATAGCATTGAATCAAAGCCATTCAGCCTTTATTAAAGCACTGGAAAATCAAATGGGACAACTGGCCAATGCTCAGAGTTACAGACCGCCAGGTACCCTTCCTAGCAACACTGAACCAAATCCGAGGAACATGGGAAAGGAGCAATGTCATGCCATCATGTTAAAAAAGCGATACTGAAATCAACAAAGATATTGGAATCAAGGCAACAATTGAAGATATTCCAAAAGAAACAAATTAACAGATGGAGGAAAAAGAAGCAAAGGAAAAAGAACAGGTCACTCCACCTCCACATTTTCCTCATCGTCTTCAGAAAAAAAAAAATGGACAAGCAGTTTGCTCGTTTCCTGGAGGTGTTCAAAAAGCTGCATATCAATATTCCAATTGCAGAAGCATTGGAACAAATGCCCAGCTATGCCAAATTTATGAAAGAAATTCTTTCACAAAAGCGGAGATTAGGAGATTACGAGACAGTAGCATTGACAGAAGAATGCAGCGCCATCATTCAGAGAAAACTTCCTCCAAAGTTGAAAGATCCTGGCAGTTTCACTGTACCTTGTACCATAGGAGAACATGACTTTGCTAAGGCTTTATGTGATTTAGGTGCAAGTTTTAACTTAATGCCTTTTTCTATTTTCAGGAAACTGTAAATTGGAGAAACAATGCCCACTTCAGTCTCTCTACAACTTGTTGATAGAACGCACGTATTTCCAAGAGGCGTAGTTGAGGATGTGCTGGTCAAGGTTGACAAATTCATTTTCCCAGCAGATTTTATTGTCCTTGATATGGAGGAAGACGCAGACGTGCCAATCATCCTGGGAGACCATTCTTGGCTACAGGTCGAACTATTATTGATGTACAAAAAGGCGAATTAACCATGAGGGTACGGGACCAAGAAGTAACATTCAATGTTTTGAAGGCCATGAATTTCCCAGATGATGACGAGAAGGAGGAATGTTTCAGACTTGATGTGATACACAGTACCATTCAGAACTCCAATGCAATACAAAGTTCTAATGACAAACTTAAAACATGTCAATTGCCTGTGGAGCCTGAAGATAAATCGTCTTTTGCACTGAAAAAGCCAATTCTTACACTACAAGCAACAGAAGAGGAAAAGTTCCACCAGCTCAACGAATTGGAGGAATTTCACAATCAGCCTTTTGAGGATGCAAAATTGTACAAAGAAAAGGCCAAGAAGAGACAAGATGAGAAGTTAGTGCGCATACAACTGGAACCAGGGCAGAAGGTACTGTTAAACAAATCAAGGGTGAAATTCTTCCCATGGAAGCCAAATTCACGGTGGTCAGGTCCATTTGTGATCACCAAGATTTTACCAGACAGAGCCGTTGAGATACATGATCCTGACTCCAACAAAACTTTCAAGGTTAAAAACAAGCGTGTTAAGCACTACTGGGGAGAATCATTTGAGCGACAAAAAGAAAGTGTCACACTTTCAGATCCAGCATAAACGTTCGAGCAGTCACGTCTAGCTGACGACTTTAAACTTAGCGCTTGCAGGGAGGCAACCCCATGAAATTTTTGTATATATTGTGATTTGGTGTGATTTAAATTTGGTGTGTTTAGTTTTTGTCAGATTAAGACATTTCAGGATGGAAGAAGTTCTCGCAAATCTTCACAAGCAATTTCCTTCTCTCCCTCAAAACTCTCTGATGAAAGTCTACAAAGCTCGCTTGGAACGGACGAGATTACTAACAATCCATGGTGTTCCTAATGACATTCGTTGGGTAATTGAAGCACGAGTCCGATTGGCAGTTGAGTCTTATGACTCTTTTATTTCACATCTGCCTGGTTTTGGAAGAAGCACCTATGCAAAAAAACGTAGAGCTAAACAAATGGGTGTTTGTTACAAATGTGCACGCTGGAATTGCAATACTCGTTGTCGTTATTTAGGAATGGTGTCTCATAATCACGAAGACAAAATTAAATTCATTAGGGATGGCTTGAGTAAGGAGTCTATAGATGATATATCTTCGACTCTTTGAGACGCATCCCAGTGGATATGTTCATATAGCCATTCGCAAATTACATACACAATTCCAAAAAGAAAGACAACAATTAAGTCTTGGGAATCTGACACAAAAAGACCTTGTTTGCCAGTTTATAAGAAAATTAGATGGGAAGCTTATCCCTGACGTATAGACGTCAATCAAGCCGCTACTTTTCTTGTACATATTATATCTCTTTGTCTTTTCCTAATAATTGTAAATTATTTTGTTATTTTCTTTTATTTTCTCCGACAGGATCCAGACCTTTTTTACTATCACGATTTATTTTACTGTTAACTAATAATCATCCTTTGGAAGATACTTGTGCTATTATTACTCACCCTTTTTAGGTTTTTATAATTCAACTCATCATTGCACTTTTGAAGACATCCAGAGTAAAACATGACTTTGGTAAGACTTTATGTGATTTAGGTGCAAGTGTTAACTTAATATCTTTTTCTATTTTCAGGAAACTGCAAATTGGAGAACCAATGACCACTTCAGTCTCTCTACAACTTGCTGATAGAACGCTCGTATTTCCAAGAGGCGTAGTTGAGGATGTGCTGGTCAAGGTTGACAAATTCATTTTCCCAACAGATTTTATTGTCCTTGATATGGAGAAAGACGCAGACGTGCCAATCATCCTTGGGAGACCATTCTTGGCTACAGGTCGAACCATTATTGATGTACAAAAAGGAGAATTATGTTGGTTTCTAATTAGGTCCCAAGATCATGAAATCAAGCAAGAAAAACGCATGAATACTTCAAGGAGTAAGGCGGAATACATACTCACATTGAATGGTTTGATGCTAGGAAGAACAAGTGGCTTCTTCCTCCTTGTTGGAGCTCGGTTTTGGCCTCCTTGGAGCTGCTGGACTGCACGTTTTGGGCTGTGAAAATCCTCTAATTTTCGGCCATTGAAGACCTCCATTAAAGCTCCAAGCTTTGAGATTCCAAGCTCAAAGATTCATTACCCTATCACCTTTGTATAAACCATAGGTGTGTGCTAGCACCACATTCTTTCTCTTGCTTCTCATTGATTCGGTCCAACCTTCAATTTTGGGAGAAGAAACGGTTCCAAACCGTGAAGGAGAAGGAGGGAAAAGAGAGGGAGAGAAAAACGTTTTTGAGGAGAGAAAGAGTTCAATGAATGAGGTGTATTTGATTTATTTATTTCCAAAATTAATAAACCATTTACCTTTTTCAAATTTCAAAAAGTCAAAAGGTAAAAGTGAAAAGCAATTTAACTTTTCCCAACCACCTTTCACTATTCACATCAAGTCACTTAATAAAGTGACAACATGTCATGTCACATCACTCAAAGTGACAAGTGATTTGACAATTGATGCGACTAGCGATTTGACACTTGATGTGACTTGCGTGCCGCGCTCGAATTCGAAATGCGAATGCGCTCGCAATCACTCTCGGGCTCGGGTTCGCTAATTCCAAATTAATGAATTTTCCGTCGCGTCGTAATTAAATGATTACGCCTAGCGAAATCACTATTCATGTCGCTAATGAATTAATTCTAAATTAATCGTTTGCCCGAATTAAAATCCAATTTCAATTCCGCGTCAAAATCTAATTTCGCATAATATATCGAATATATTATTTTATCGATTAATTCCAAATTAATCGTTATCTCTCTTTAAACGATATTTTATCCCAGATAAAATATCTCCATAATTAATCCTAGATTAATTTTCTCTCTCATCGAATTAATCTAAGATTAATTTTCTCTTTCTTCTAATTAATCCCAGATTAATTAGAGTGCGAGTTATACGTCATCGGTGAATCCTCGGGAAGCGACCCATGAGATCTCCGGATATGTTGGCAGTAAATACGGTCGTCGGACTATCCGAACACGTAAGTACCTCGTACTACATTTTACCGATTCATAAGACAAGGTTGGCTTCTAGCAAAGCACCATGCCTACCCAATTCTCCAGAAATATCCTTACAGGAATATATGATCTATATCAAGCGTAGTATACTGAAGTATTACGTATTTCTAGTATCGGATAGTCACGTGCAAGGCCTGGGGCTGGAATTGTGTCTGCCCCGTACGAAGCACATATCGTATGTCTGGTAACTAGTCTCTATAATCGGATATACATGACCTAGTCATAATATCCCGATAGCTCGAGCATTTAAGAGAACGAGTTTCGTATCCTACGTGACCATCATCTCCACTATGACTGGAGTGATACTTCCGTCTTGACATCACACCCAACACACTACGATTCCCAAATAACCCAGTATCGGCGTATACAGAACCGGTTAAAGCCCTGGACGACCTCAACTAAAGTATATTGATTGTCGTATGTATTAGCGGTGCAAGTCTCAAGTTAAGACTAAATACACTACCCTGATTGCAGACTCCCATAGACACATAGTCATACTACCAATGGGATTCCGCGGGGTCTATCCAGAGCGAAGCTGTTTCCCGTACCATCGGTGTGAAACACAACCTCCTACCGCACTTGCATAAGTATCTAATACTTAAATATATGAGAACTATGCCCGTTGTGCCCTCACAACGTGCACAAGTGCAATACTAGTCTTTTCCGCATTATCGATGTCCAATCTCGATAATACTCTAACTAGGGATGTTTAATGATTTACCTTCGTGGACTGATACTGTCTCATATCATTCTCTGTCCAGGAACAAATCATAGGGACCTCTCATCATTATATACCTAGGTGATCTAATCACAAATGATAAGAGTGCAATCTCCTTTGTCACATAGTTAATTTGTAAAACAACACTATGATCTGTACAAATAGTGACGCTATGGGTCATAATTGTCCAACAATCTCCCACTTGGCCTATAGCCAGTCACTCGAGTCTCTAACACCCGAACTATGTACGGTTGGCTCAAACTGCTGAGAAAAGGTTTTCGTTCGCGTATTTGTATGAATATCATCTTGATGCGATTTATTCAATCATCACATCGCCACGATGTATGATCCGAACGAATCAGATGAATATCGAAGTATGTATCTGGATCGTTGATGAGACCATTAATTCTTTAGCCTGTGTTGATGCCTAGCTCAGCTGCTAATAGAACTATATCTAATCCAATTAGATATTATCGACCCCAGAAGACTTCTATTGCTGCCTCAGCTGCAGCAATAATCTGTATTTGTTGTTTATTCGGTAACAGTATCTTGCTTGGAAGATTCCAGTTCATTGTACCTTTTTTCTACGTTTTTATTGTACCATTGTTACGACTCATAGTCGTTATCAAGAAAGCCAAGCTTTCACCGATTATTTTATGGGAATATCATTTCCAAGAAATGATATATCATCATCATTCAGGACATTCACTGTCAGTGCGCTCCCACTAACCTCCTTATATACACAAGAATTATTTTCGTTTTTGAATTAAATCATACACCATTATGATTACATCAAAACGATAATTCTAAGCACTCAATGCTTGCTTCAATCCATCTATGGATCGAATAACCTACAAACCTAGTTTGCTTGTTATGGTTCGACAAAACTGACAAGATATTGTAAACATCCTCCGAAAGGTTTTCGTTAAGGAAAACGGTTTTGGCATTAAGCTGCCACATTTCATGAATGAAACACGCAGAATCAGCAAGCATTATCCAAACGGATTTACCGTGGCAACAGGTAAAAGGTTTCGTCGCAATCAACACAATGTTGATAACTCTATCTTTTCGCTACAAGCCTAGCTTAGTACGTTGGTATGTTGCCATCCATGTATGTCTTCCTTGAAGACTTATAGCACCAATAGGCACAATGCCTTGCGGTACATCAACTAGTATCCAAACATAGTTGATATACATGGAATCCAATTCGGATCCATGGCACTTTGCCATAATTAGGGAATTGATACCTTGTATCACTTCCTTATACGTAGTCAGTTGGTATTCCTCAATAAGATAGACATCTTTATGAGGCGAGATCAGAAAACCATACCCCAGGTTGTTTTCTGACTCTATCCGACCTACGCGGTTCTTGTGTATCCGAAGAGTAATGGTATAGTTTCATCCTTGATGAACTATTTATGTTCCATTAAGATTCGGTGCCTTGAATAGTATTACTCCGATTTTCATCGAGGTTATATTATCCTACCACTTACCACTGCATATCGGTATTCCTCTTAGGAAAATTGCATGGTGAGCAACAATCTAATTGTTCTCTTGTGAGGTGTATAAGTACAATACTTATGGTATCCCTATGATGACCTACAATTGGCACTTATCCTATTTGGGTTTTAGTTTGGTATCATCCAAACATATGCCTGGCATACCCAAATATTCAGGAATGTGAAACCCGGTTTCTTTCCCGTTCATATCTAATATGATATCTATCAAATAGATTATTATGGAACCTTATTCAAAATAAGTTCTTGCACTGTTTAAAGCTTATCCGTTGAAGGAAATGGTAGCTCAGAGCAACTTTTGATTAACCTTATCATGTCTAACAAAATTCGGTTAATCCGTTCGGACACACCGTCAAACTGACGTGTTCCGTGAGGAGTCCTTATTGAAAGAATATTATACTCTTTCAAGTATACGAGAAACTTATTGCTTAAGTATTTTCCATTACGGTCTTACCGTGACGGTTTAATACTTTAGCTGATATGTTTGTCTATTTCGTGTCGAAACTGTGAAAGTTTCCGATTTGTGTTCTTCAAAAGAAAAAACATAACCATACGCGATGCCACATCCGTACAGGTCACGAAATATTCATATCCATATCTAGCCTAGCTAGACATGGGCCACTTGCTTCACTATGAAGTAGGGCTAACAGATCGGTGGCATTTACACTTTTACCAAGTAAATAGTGTTTTAGGCACTTTGCCCAAATAGACTAGATTCGTAGATTTTATTTGAATGAAATCAAATCAGTCATGATACCCACTCTTCAAAAGTGCGGATATACGATTCTTGTTTAATAGTGTCCCTGACAACTATGCCACAATTAAGTTTATTCACTGATCAAATCAGTTTGAGCTATTTATTGTCATGTTATATATTTGAGATATTATATTCAAAATACAATTCTGTTATCCACATCTAATGTGTTTATCTCAATATCATCTTTATACAATAAAACATTTTAGTGTTCTAGAATATAAAGGTTCACCCGCAGCGGGTCAAACACTGATATAAAGATAATGTATCTAGTCAAACTAGTTACATTATAATAGTTCCTTAATTTAAGTACTAACCCGAAGGTAGTTCCTAAATTCAGGTATCTACGGTTAAAACAGCGACTTTCGTCCCGTTTCCAATTCGCAGATAAATCTCAATAGAAGTCAGTATCCTGCTCATAGCATATTCTGAACATCATTACATATTTATGTACCACACTAAGTATCTAAAATCTAATTTTAATACTAGTTGTGAACATATTTATGACAAACATTTTTGAAGTCAAAGCCTTCTTAAAATCTAAGTATAGATTTATGAAAATCCTTCAATTTCATTATCATACTTTAAGGATCTAATCCTTGGTCCTGATCGGAAATTAAGGAGTCTACTCTACAAGCTTAATGGATTAAGCACTTAAGTTATCATTACAAGATCTTCCAAAGATTATGCTAACTATTTGCTTAACTCCGGGCTTAGGCATAATATGTTATTTTATCAAATAAAGTAACTTGTTATTTTCCTGGACAATCCTGAAACTTTTCCCAATTTGAAAATTATAGTCGTCTAAATACATTTTCACCCAGGATTATGTCTTAAACACTAATCTTTCATTTTTATATATTGATTCTAATAGTCCAACTATTTAATCAACGATTGTGGTACTATTTATTATAATGATTATAATAGTCCAACTATATAATCAAATATAATCTAAATTAATAACCTCAATTACATTGATTACTATAGTCCAACTATAAAATCAACTGTAAATTGAAATCAATTAATTCAAATATATTGATTAATATAATCCAATTATATATAATAAACTATAATACAGTCCAACTGTTAATTAAAACAATAATTTAAATATTAGTCCAACTAACATTTAATCTAACGACGAAATAATTTGAATGAGCGCGTATGGCGAGTAATTGAACGAGTATTGCAAATTCAATTCTTGCCTCCCACTATTTTTCGACGAGCCTCTAACCCTCTGTCGAGTACTCGGGAAACCGTGTTTCCTAGTGAGCTAGGATCCCGTTAAATATCACACAATCTTTACTTTGGCCAACAAATTGTATGATAATTAACTAGTTAGATCTCTAAGATCAATTGGATCCCATCCAATTCCTAGATCCGGTAGGGAGACATCCAAGTCCGAAACATATATCTTATATATGCCAATACATCCAATGTATTACCTAACCTTTTTCCTCTGAATCAACTAAGCCTTGGCTTTGGCATAACAAACTTAGCGATCCCAGTCAAGCGCGACCCATTGACCATGGAAAGCTTCGTAATCAATGTCGATGGACAAGAAGTGGTCTTGACTTTGGCCAACAAACCACAACTTGGACAAGACACCGATATGGAACAAAGCCTTCGTGATTCAAACACATATTCGACAGACAAAGGCCTTGACTTTGGCCAACAAACCAATGCCGTCTCGGATCTTGAGTGAGAATCACTCAATGGAAGGAAAGACGCTTAATATTGAACGAGGGTTTTTCGCGTGCAAATTGGCAACCAATTTATTATCTTTGTTAAGGTCTCATCATCATACACCCTTAAACATGCATTCTAAACACATAATAAAGCGCATATGAAATAAAATAATAATGATATGCGGATGGATACTTTACATTGATCCTAGATCAAATCTCTCATTTTCTCTCTCCAAAGCTAGCACATGTATTTACTTCTACCCGTTACACTACACTTCTAAAGAAACCTTATTTACATTGAGGGGAATAGGTGAGAAGAGAATACAAAGAGTATAGAGGTGATAAGGCTGGACACGCAGGTCCAATTAATAAATCAAATTTATTATTCAATTTCCAAAATTGCCCCACCCGACTACTATCCATCCGATATACATTATTCATGCATCGCAACCATGTATTCATACAAGCATATTATCAATCAATCTAATCCAATTAATTAATCTGATAATTAGTGATCATCCAATGTTCAAACAACGATTTGATTTTTGCTCGAGTCAAACTTGTTTTGCGAATAAGTACTCAAAGTACGAATTCTCGAATTAAATTAAACTATATAATTAAATCCAATTAATACGCATTTAATTTTAATTCACTATTTAATTCCAATTAAATATTACACTTTTATTAACGAACCTTTACGATTTAAATTCCAAATTTAATCGTAACGGGTCTCAAAGCCCGATAAACATCTAAAGTTTATTTAATTAACGTCTAATGGGCTTTTAATTAATTTCTTAAGGCGTGGACTTTTGGTCAACTCGGGTCAAACCGAATAACCAAAATCCAATCCGGGAGTTACCCCATAAGCCTTTAAATTAATTTTGGCCCATTAGGCCGAATTAAATAATTAAGGTCCATTAAGTCATAATTGGACTTTATGGATGCGGTTTTGGGCCCAATTGGATCCAACCAAATTGGCCTAAACCTAACTTGGTACAACCAAGCCCAAAAGCCCAATTACAACATATAAGGCCCAATTTCCCAAAACAAGCCCAATTAATTAACTTATAAAATTCTAAATTCCATAATTAATTAACCTAAGTGTAATACACAATTAACCACCCAATTAATATTTCTAAAACATCAATTAGCATACTTAATCATGCATTTCTACATTAAATAGTGTCCAACACAATTTATCAAAATCAAACCCAATTTACATGCTTAAAGTCTCGGCAATTTGAGGTTTTTCAATCCGATTCGGTTTCAATCAAATTGAATCCATAATCATCATTTCCCAAATCAATTAAACTCATCTAATGAATCAAAATACAAAAAACACAATGAATTTCATATCCAATAGAATTCGGCCAAGCCTACTTTAATTGGGGAAAATTGTTCCAAATCAAAATTCAATCCAATTGAACTTCAAATTAACATTACCCACTTGTTTCAAGTCATCCAATGATCAAACAAACAAAATTCGCCAAGATATTAGGGTCTCAATTTTCGGCCAACATAAGCAATTTGGGGAAATTTGTTCCAAACACAATTTCAACAAATTGATCCAATCAATCTTAAATTAAACATACTTTAAGCATTCTCATTCATCCAATTTCACAAAATATGCTCAAAATCAAGTTTACCCAAATTTGTCACTTTAGGCCAACATAAAAAATTGGGGAAACTTGTTCCAAACACAATTTCTTCAAATTGATCCAATCAATCATTAATTCAACAACATTTAAGCATACTTAATCAATCAATTCAACCAAATCATGCTTCAATTGATTTTACCCAATTTGCCATGCCCAAAATTTGGGGGGAAAAATTGATCCAACCAAATTTCTTGAAATTGATCATGCACAACATCAATTCAACCTCATTCAAGCATACTATATCAAACAATTTAACCATTTGATGCTCAAATTGAGTTTACCCAACTTTAACCCTAACTTTTTCATGCTTGATCAAAGCTCATAGATACCATTGTTGGTTTCTAATTAGGTCCCAAGATCATGAAATCAAGCAAGAAAAACGCATGAATACTTCAAGCAGTAAGGCGGAATACATACTCACATTGAATGGTTTGATGCTAGGAAGAACAAGTGGCTTCTTCCTCCTTGTTAGAGCTCGGTTTTGGCCTCTTTGGAGCTGTTGGACTGCACGTTTTGGGCTGTGAAAATCCTCTAATTTTCGGCCATTGAAGACCTCCATTAAAGCTCCAAGCTTGAGATTCCAAGCTCAAAGATTCACTACCCTATCACCTTTGTATAAACACTAGGTGTGTGCTAGCACCACATCTTCTTCCTTGCTTCTCATTGATTCGGTCCAACCTTCAATTTTGGGAGAAGAAACGGTTCCAAACCGTGAAGGAGAAGGAGGGAAAAGAGAGGGAGAAGAAAACGTTTTTGAGGAGAGAGAGAGTTAAATGAATGAGGTGTATTTGATTTATTTATTTCCAAAATTAATAAACCATTTACCTTTTTCAAATTTCAAAAGTCAAAAGGTAAAAGTGAAAAGCAATTTAACTTTTCCCAACCACCTTTCACTATTCATATCAAGTCACTTTAATAAAGTGACAACATGTCATGTCACATCACTCAAAGTGACAAGTGATTTGACAATTGATGCGACTAGCGATTTGACGCTTGATGTGACTTGCGTGCCGCGCTCGAATTCGAAATGCGAATGCGCTCGCTATCACTCTCGGGCTCGGGTTCACTAATTCCAAATTAATGAATTTTTCGTCGCGTCGTAATTAAATGATTACGCCTAGTGAAATCACTATTCACGTCGTAATGAATTAATTCTAAATTAATTCGTTTGCCCGAATTAAAATCCAATTTCAATTCCGCGTCGAAATCTAATTTCGCATAATATATCAAATATATTATTTTATCGATTAATTCCAAATTAATCGTTCTCTCTCTTTAAACGATATTTTATCCCAGATAAAATATCTCCCTAATTAATCCCAGATTAATTTTCTCTCTTATCGAATTAATCCAAGATTAATTTTCTCTCTCTTCTAATTAATCCAGGATTAATTAGAGTGCGAGTTATACGTCATCGGTGAATCCTCGGGAAGCGACCCATGAGATCTCCGGATATGTTGGCAGTAAATACGGTCGTCGGACTATCCGAACAAGTAAGTACCTCGTACTATGTTTTACCGATTCACAAGACAAGGTTGGCTTCTAGCAAAGCGCCATGCCTACCCAATTCTCCAGAAATATCCTTACAGGAATATATGATCTATATCAAGCGTAGTATACCGAAGTATTACGTATTTCTATCCAGTATCGGATAGTCACGTGCAAGGCCTGGGGCTGGAATTGTGTCTGCCCCGTACGAAGCACATATCGGATGTCTGGTAACTAGTCTTTATAATCGGATATACATGACCTAGTCATAATATCCCGATAGCTTGAGCATTTAAGAGATCGAGTTTCGTATCCTACGTGACCATCATCTCCACTATGACTGGAGTGATACTTCCGTCTTGACATCACACCCAACACACTACGATTCCCATTATACCCAGTATCGGCGTATACAGAACCGGTTAAAGCCCTGGACGACCTCAACTAAAGTATATTGATTGTCGTATGTATTAGCGGTGCAAGTCTCAAGTTAAGTCTAAATACACCTACCCTGATTGCAGACTCCCATAGACAAATAGTCATACTACCAATGGGATTCCGCGGGGTCTATCCAGAGCGAAGCTGTTTCCCGTACCATCGGTGAAACACAACCTCCTACCGCACTTGCATAAGTATCTAATACTTAAATATATGAGAACTATGCCTGTTGTGCCCTCACAACGTGCACAAGTGCAATACTAGTCTTTTCCGCATTACCGATGTCCAATCTCGATAATACTCTGACTAGGGATGTTTAATGATTTATCCTTCGTGGACTGATACTGTCTCATATCATTCTCTGTCCAGGAACAAATCATAGGGACCTCTCATCATTTATATATCTAGGTGATCTAATCACAAATGATAAGAGTGCAATCTCCTTTGTCACATAGTTAATTTGTAAAACAACACTATGATCTGTACAAATAGTGACGATATGGGTCATAATTGTCCAACAAATTAACCATGAGGGTACAGGACCAAAAAGTAACATTCAATGTTTTCAAGGCCATGAATTTCCCAGATGATGACGAGAAGCAGGAATGTTTCAGACTTGATGTGATACGCAGTACCATTCAGAACTCCAATGCAATACAAAGTTCTACTGACAAACTTAAAACATGTCAATTACCTGTGGAGCCTGAAGATAAAGCGTTTTTTGCACTGAAAAAGCCAATTCTTACACTATAAGCAACAGAAGAGGAAAAGTTCCACCAGCTCAACGAATTGGAGGAATTTCACAATCAGCCTTTTGAGGATGCCAAATTGTACAAAGAAAAGGCCAAGAAGAGACAAGATGAGAAGTTAGTGCGCATACAACTAGAACCAGGGCAGAAGGTAATGTTAAAAAAATCAAGGGTGAAATTCTTCCATGGAAGCCAAAATCACGGTGGTCAGGTCCATTTGTGATCACCAAGGTTTTACTAGCCAGAGAAGTTGAGATACATGATCCTGACTCCAACAAAACTTTCAAGGTTAAAAACAAGCGTGTTAATCACTACTGGGGAGAATCATTTGACCGACAAAAAGAAAATGTCACACTTTCAGATCCAGCATAAACGTTCGAGCAGTCACGTCTAGCTGACGACTTTAAACTTAGCGCTTGCAGGGAGGCAACCCATGCAATTTTTGTATATATTGTGATTTGGTGTGATTTAAATTTGGTGTGTTTAGTTTTTGCAGATTAAGACATTTCAGGATGGAAGAAGTTATCGCAAACCTTCACAAGCAATTTCCTTCTCTCCCTCAAAACTATCTGATGAAAGTCTACAAAGCTTGCTTGGAACGGATGATATTGCTAACAATCCACAGAATATAGCTCGTGGGCTGCTCGGTTTGGGCTGTGAAACTCCTCCAAGAATTCGGCCATTGATGACTCCATTGAAGCTCCAAGCTTTAAGCTTCAAAATCGGTTTCCAAGCTCAAAGGTTCACTGCCCTATCACCTTTGTATTGACCCAAGTGTGTGCTAACACATTTGTTTTGCCACAAAATACTCTCACAAGCTTCTCTTCTTCATTCGATCAAACCAGAAAATGGAGAGGAAGAAAACGGCTCCAAGCCGTGATGGAGAATGAGGGAAAAGAGAGAAAACGTAAAGGAGGAGAGAGAGAAAAGAAAAAGAAAATGTTTTATATATTTTTGATTTTCCAAAAATCAAAAATCAAAACCCTTTTAAATTTTTCAAAAAATCAAAAAGCAAAAGTAAAAAAGCAAAAAGCAATAAATGCTTTTCAACTACCACATCAATCACTGAAATCAAGCAATCAAATTGTCACACATCACTCAAAGTGACATATGATTTTACGCTTGATGTGACTTGTGATTTGACGCACGATTTGACTTGCGTGCCGCACTCGAATTCGAAATGCGAATGCGCTCACAAACAATCCCAGGCTCGGGTTCGCTAATTCCGAATTAACAAATTTTCCGTTGCGACGAAATTAAACGATTACGCCTATTGAAATCACTATTCATGTCGCTAACGAATTAATTCTAAATTAATTCATTCGCCCGAATTAAATTCTAATTTTAATTCCGCGTCGAAATCCAATTTCGTATAATATATCAAATATATTATTTTATCGATTAATTCCAAATTAATCGTTCTCTCTCTTTAATTAATATTTTATCCCAGATAAAATATCTCCGTAATTAATCCCAGATTAATTTTCTCTCTCATATAATTAATCCTAGATTAATTAAAGTGCGAGTCATACGTAATCGGTGAATCTTCGGGAAGCGACCCATGAGATCCCCGGATATGTTGGCAGTAAATACGGTCGTCGGACTATCCGAACACGTAAGTACCAAGTACTACATTTGTACCGATTTACAAGACAAGGTTGGCTTCTAGCAAAGCGCCATGCCTACCCAATTCTCCAGAAATATCCTTATAGGAATATGTGATCTATATCAAGCGTAGTATACCGTAGTATTGTGTATGTCAATCCAGTATCGGATAATCACGTGCTAGGCCTGGGGCTGGAATTGTGTCTGCCCCGTACGAAGCACATATCGGATGTTTGGCAACTAGTCTCTATAATCGGATATACATGACCTAGTCATAATATCCCGATAGCTCGAGCATTTAAGGGAACGATTTCCGTATCCTATGTGACCATCATCTCCATATGACTGGAGTGATACTTCCGTCTTAACATCACACCCAACACACTATGAGTCTCAATATACCCAGCATTGGCGTACACAGAACCTGTTAAAGCCCTGGACTACCTCAACCAAAGTATATTGATTGTCGCAAGTATTAGCGGTGCAAGTCACAAGTTAAGACCAAATACACCTACCCTGATTGCAGTCTTCATAGACACATAGTCATACTACCAATGGGATTCTGCAGGGGTCTATCCAGAGCGAAGCTGTTTCCCGTACCATCGGTAAAACACAACCTCATATTACACTTGCATGAGTATCCTATACCCAAATATATGAGAACTATGCCGTTGTGCCCTCACAACGTGCACAAATATAATACTAGTCTTTTACGTATTTATCGATGTCCAATCTCGATAATACTCTTACTAGGGATATTTAATGATTTATCCTTCGTGGATTGATACTGTCTCATATCATTCTCAGTCCAGGAACAAATCACATGGACCTCCTATCATTTATATATCTAGGTGATCTAATCACAAATGACAATCGTGCAATCTCCTTTGTCACATAGTTAATTTGTACAACAACACCATGATCTGTACAAATAGTGATGCTATGGGTCATAATTATCCAATAATCTCCCACTTGGCCTATAGCTAGTCACTCGAGTGTTTAACACCCGAACTATGTACGGTTGGCTCAAACTGCAGAGAAAAGCTTTTCGTCAGCGGATTTACATGATTATCATCTGATGCAATTTATTCGATCATCATATCGCCACGATGTATGATCCGAACGAATAAGATGAATATCGAAGTATTTATCCGGATCGTTGATGAGACCATTATCATGTGCTGACGCCTAGCTCAGCTGCTAATAGAACTGTATCTAATCTAATTAGATTTATTATCGACCCAAATGGCTTCTATTGCTGCCTCAGCTGCAACAATAACCCGTATTTGTTGTTTATTCGGTAACAATATCTTGCTTGGAAGATTTCCAGCTCACTGTTCCGTTATACTTTTGTATAGTACCTATGTTACGACTTATAGTCGTTATCATGAAAGCCAAGTTTTCATCGATTATTATTATGGGAATATCATTTCCAAGAAATGATATATCATCAATACTCAGGACATTCACTGTCAGTGCGCTCCCACTAACCTCCTTATATACACAAGAATTATTTTCGTTTTGAATTAAATCATAAACTATTATGATTACATCAAAACGACAATTCCAAGAACCTAATGCTTGCTTCAATCCAATCATGGATCGAATAACAAGCATTATCCAAATGGATTTACCGTGGCAACAGGTAAAAGGTTGAATCGTAATCAACACAATGTTGATAACGATACCTTTCCGCTAAAAGCCTAGCTTTAAACGTTGGTATGTTGCCATCCATATAGTACCAAAAGGCACAATGCCTTGCGGTACATCAACTAGTGTCTAAACATAGTTGGTATACATTGAATCCACTTCGGACTTTATGGCACTTTGCCATAATTGGGAGTCGTTACCTTGTATCACTTCCTCATACGTATTCAGTTGGTATTCCTCAAAAGAATGACATATTTTTGAGGTGAGATCAGAAACCCATACCCTAGGTTGTTTTCTGATTCTCTCCGACATACGTGGTTCTTGTGTATTCGAAGATTATTGGAGTAGTTTCATCCTTGATGAACTATTTGTGTTCCATTATGATGAGTGGTATTTATATCACTATTTCCCACTCATTTAATCTAATATTTTGTATAGTTTCTTGAGTTTTGTGAATGTTTTGATGTGTTTTGTGTTATTTTGTAGATAAATAAAGTTTCAGGACATTCTGGAGGTGATTTGGAGTAAAACAGTGAAAATTGGTGAAAAAATGGCATTTTGGTAATTTCCAGCGTCGCGCCGCCCAGACCTTCCGCGTCGCGACGCCCAGCGTGAGCCGAATCTGCTAACGTGCGCCTGGTCAACTGATCAGGATTTGAGAAGTTTGACTTTGCTAAAATGCGCCGTGCCACGTGTCACCATCACAACGAATCTGCTAACGTGCGCCGTGCCACGTGTCAACATCATATGCTGCCGACACTTTGACTTGACACGTGTCGCCTTGTCATCAGCCATGTCAGCGGTCAACGAGTCAACTATGCCATGTGTCATGCCACGTCATCGGCCACGTCACAAGGTCAACCAAGTCAACTTGACACCTCAGCATCAGCCAATCATCGCGTGACACGTGTCGCCACGTGTCGCAATCCTATTGTGCCGACAATTGCAACACACGCCAGCGCCACGTCATCGCCACGTCAGCGCCACATCATCGCCACGTCAGCATGACGTCATCAATGACGTCATCACAATAATTGAGTCTTAGCCGCCTTGCCACGTGTCGCTTCAACAGTCAGCCGCCATGCCACGTGTCGCCTTCTCATCGTGCCACGTCGACCAAATAGTGAAAAATCCAGTGTCGCGACGCTGAGGGCTTGGCGTCGCGACGCGAGAACAGTGCCCTAACAGTGAAAATTTTTGCTATAAATAGAAGGCGAATTTTTAGTTTTTAAGACACCTCACACCTCTCTCTCTTGATTTCTCTCTCTAGAGAGAGTTTCTCTCTCTAGAATTTTTATTTTTATTTTTAGTTTTTTTAATTTATTTATTTTAATTACCATTTGTAATAATAGTAATTTAATTTTTACTTTTTACTTTTTACAGTTTTTACTATTCATGAGAAAGTAATTTCCCAGCTAGGGTGAAAGGTAATTCTTTTACTGTTACTATTTAGATTAATCTCCCTTAAAAATAATATATTAACTATTTAAAATATTAACTTAATAAGGAATACCGCTATATTGGTCGGTTGGTATATTTATTTTCTGTTAGTTTGAACCTGATTAATCAAGGATACCGCCAGATTGGTCGGTTGATAAATTTATTTTGGTACCGCCTTTATGGCTGGATTATGGACAAATATTACCGCCTATATGGCTGGTTGGACTTAATTGGACTTAATCAGGATACCGCCAGATTGGTCGGTTGGTTAAATAATATCACAAGTTTATATATTATTTTATGGGAGATATCTAAATTAGTAGTAGTAAAAGTAATTCCTTTTACCTTAGCATTTTATTTTATTGCAATTTACTTTTCAGTATTTACTTTTCAGCATTTTTACTTTATGTCTTTTACTTTTCAGTTATTAGCCATAGTTATGTGTTGTAACTAAATAGTTATCTGGGGTTGTGATGAATTTCAATATCACCAGTTTATAAGGGTTAGATTATAGTTTGGGTAATATAATGATTTTTTTATTGAGTCTTAATCTTAATGCTTTTTATTAACCGATCACTAATAAAATTGATTAGGTAAACTTAAAATGAACTAGACATAGAGATTTTAAGTTTAAAACCTTAGACTCAATAGCCCACGATCTGCCTTGAGGATAGATAACCCTTTAATAGATTTCCTTACAGGATAGGAATATACCTGTCGGGCGAGGGTAGCCATAATTGGAACTTAATCTTAATGAATCCAGATAATGTGGTTGACATAGGAATATGGTTCAATTGGGTTATACTGGGTATTTGTGTCTGACCATCGACAGATGCTTTCGCATAATTTCGTGTTCCAGGTTAATAAATCATTGTATTTCCTAACTATAAAATAATCACTTCATCTTTATAATGATATTGGAATAAATCACAACCCTAGATCTTAGTGTCTTTTGTTATTTTCCTTAGTATTTTCTTTTGTCTTTTTATTTATTTATTTATTTAGCAAAGTCTTTCAACCAAACAAACAAACAATCTCTCTCTTCTTCATTTAATTAGATATTTGTAAATAAATAGATTCAACAATTAATAACAACAGTAGGAATTAAGTCCTCGTGGGATCGATATTTTTATACTACTTGAACGATACGTGCGCTTGCGTTATACGTGTGTGTTTACGCCGGTCAAGTTTTTGGCGCCGTTGCCGGGGACTTATATTTCTTGAGTTGATAATTTTGAAACTATCTAATTTACTTATATCTAATTTTCTTTCTTTTATTTTGTAATTTTTATTTCTTTTGTTTTCAGGTGATTAAAAAAATGGAACATTATTGGGAGATTAAAAGATCACGAACTTTACAAGAAGATACACCCCAAATCTGGGAGCAACAGTCCGGTTTTCTGAGGCCTGTTGTTCAGCCCAATGAATATTACTGGATGCCAGAATCAAGCAATACCACATTTGCTCAACAGAATGAAATGGGAAGATGTGTAATTGTGATGGTAACCACCCGAGCGATCAATGTATTTACCTTTCAGAGTGGCAGAATTTTTGGAATCAACCAAGGTACGAAGAATCATCACATTTTCCATCTTATCTACCATCTTCCTTCGACTCTTATCAAGAACCAGAACCATCTAGGAAAGATCAATTGATTCACATGTTCAAAGAACAAGGAGCTCGATTTGATGCACAAATTCAGAATAACGCAGAATCCATACAGAGAATGACAGATCAGATCAGACAATTAACAGAAAACCAGAACATCATACCTCAAGAACCAGTTTCAGATGACACTGATGAAGCCTTCGAGAACCCAGAAATCCACGATAACACCTTAACAGAGGAGGAGGCTGAGCAGTATCAACAACCAGAGGTATCAGTTCAGGAACCCGAACCGACAAAGTCTCGATTTGATTTTTATTATTCAGATTCTGACGAGGATGAAACTGAGCTGTTTGTACCAACTGCATCAAAAATTGAGGATGGAATTCTGTATCCTCAAAATGAAGATCTTGGAGATTCCATTGCACAAATGTTTGATGAAGATCTACCTGAGCCAATCATTTCAACCAGATCAGAGGATGAAGACCTAAAATATAACATTTCTTTTCAGGTTGACAATTTTGAAACATGTATTTCACAGATGACAGATGAAGAGTTGAATGCAGAAATTTTCAAATACATCTGTGAAGAAAAGGTGGAGCAAGAAGCAGAGCAAATAGAAGAGCAAATGTCTGACCTTATTAAAAATCCAGAGCATTCAGGAAAAACATCGCTGTTTTGGGGAGTACACCCCAAAGATATCACCCAGAAGCTTGAAAGAATGGAACTTCCATTCCAAGTCAAGCACCATACGAGACCTCCTAATTTTATTACTTTCTTTGCAGGAACCACTGGAACAATAAGGAGCAAAAAAGTGACACGAGCACTGAATGAGACAAAATTCTTTTTGCCACTTTACCGTTGGAAGAGACCATTCAAAAGCAACGCTCACGGGATTGTCTTTGATAGGACATCCAAAACGACACTGAAACCTCCTTAACAGATGAATTTCAGTCACGTCTGGCTGAAGACGAAAAATTTAGCGCTAGCAGGGAGGCAACCCATGCAATTTGTTGTAATTTATTTATTTATTTAATTTATTTTTGTGTGTGAACCTTTTAATTTGTGTGTGAGTTTTGCAGGAAAAATTAAAATGGAATTTATCAGGACAAAGCAAGCCAGTACAAGCGGGATTTTCAAAATAAAAATTTGACAAAATCACGAAGATACAAAGTCAATCCAGAAAAGACGGCCGAGTAAGAAGTCTACTTTTGGGACGCGTCCCTATGGATTCATCTGTCGCAAGACATGGTTTTGCCAAAAAAAAAAAAAAATAAAAAAAAAATAAAATCCCGAGTCAAAACCCTAACCCTAAAAGACCGAGTGTCGCGACGCTAGGCAATTTTTGGCGTCGCGACACCAACTCGAAATCAGAGACATAAGCAGGGTGCTGGCAGCATCTCCTTTCACTCTTCATCTTCTTCATCCTCAACCAATCACCTACCAAAAACCAGAAACCCATCTTCACCACCAGCCGCACCTACAACCGAACCACCATCAAACCAAGATCCACCCCATTGCCGTGACCGAAACCAAACCCACCACCACCGAACTGAATCGAGTGCCATCGTGACCGTGAGCCTCACGACCAAGATCCACAGCCGCAACCTTCGCCATGTCAAACAACAAGCCTTTACCGAGCCACCAGAACCGAACCAGCCATCACCACCGCAAGCCACTACCGTCATCACCGTGACCGAGTCTTCGCCAGCCGAGATCCACACACTGAGCCACCACCGCGAGCCACCAAACACTCCTTCGCCGAGCCTAAACCGAGCCTCAACAACCAAGACACCACTTCGTCGAAACCGAAACTAACGAAGCAACCAGAGCCGTGACTCACCGCGAGTCACCAAGCCACCATCATCAACCACACAAGCCATCACCTGCGACCAAACTGAGACAAATCAGCCCATTGCCGAGCCAAATTGCCACTATCTTGCCGAATATTAGCCACCACCGTCGCAAACCGGAACCGAGCCATCCTTGCCGAGAACCTCCTTCACCATCACAGCTACCGAATCTTCACTGCCGAGAGTACCACTGCCAAAATCAGAATTGAAAATACGGTAATGATTTGATAAAAAATTGATTTGGTAATTGGGTAAATTGAAAAATTGAATTGTGAATTGGTTGAATGGGAATTTTGATTACGAAGGGTTGGATTGTGGATTAATTTGATTCGTAGTTGTGGGAGCGAAGAATTGAATTGGAGTGTTTGTGGCATTTGATAGATTTAGGTTGTGTTGGATAATCAAAAATTCAGGGGAGACTCTGTCGGATTTTTCTGAAAAATACCAAAGTTGGGATTTGATTGGTGATAATTTTTTAGGATGAATTTGGGGAAATTTTGAGTTTTTAGAGGTGACTCTGTCGAAATTTTCACTAAAAAATTGATCAATTATCGATCGGGGTAAAAAAACGTAAAATTGGACATAAATTTTTCCTTATGGTAATTTTTCCTGTAAAATTTCAGCTGACCATGTATTATCTTCTAATCTCTTTTGTGTATACATAGTGTGAACTTTTTAATTTTGTATGTTATTTTTGTAGGGAAAAGCACAAGCAAAGCATTTTAAGACAGAAAGAATTATGTTTGGCAATCAAAGATGAGAAACAATTCATTAGCGATGGCTGAATAAGGAATGAAATCTTAAGATACATCCTAATGAATTTATACTACGCGAGTGGCGTATTGCATACACAATTCCGTTGCCTTAATTATTGCTTTGATTCGCTTTTCTTTTGGAATTATCTTTATTTTCGTAGACAGGATCCAGACTTTTTGACCTTTCACGATTCATTTTGTTGTTTAGCTAACAAGCTTCCTCTGGAAGATACTTGTGCTATTATTGTATTCACCCTTTTCAGGATACTATAAATTCAACTCATCATTGCACTTTTGAAGACATCGAGAGTAAAAAATGGAAACCACTTCAAGAAGACGAGTTGAAAACATCTGTGTGTTTTGCGGTAGTACTGTTGGTACTAAACCACAATACATAGAAGCAGCACAGGAATTGGGTCGAGTCTTAGCCGCAAGGAATATGCACCTAATATATGGCGGAGGTAATCTTGGACTTATGGGGATTGTTTCAAAGGCCGTACAGGAAGGAGGCAGTCATGTTTTGGGAATCATCCCAAAACCCTTGGCAGAGGCAAATCTTATTGAATCATCAAACGGAGAGGAACTGATTGTGCCAGGTATGTCTGAACGACTGGTAGAAATGATTAACCGTTCTGATGCTTTTATTGCTTTGCCAGGTGGCTTGGGCACATTGGAGGAAATTTTTATTGTACTATCTTGGGCGAACCTAAACATACACCAGAAACCAATTGGGTTGTACAACGTTGATGGGTTTTATGATTTTCTTTGTGTGTTTCTTGATGATGCTCGAAGAAATGGGTTCGTGTCAAACCTTTAAAAGAACTCTCTTCACTGCCAGAACTGCTCCAGATCTAATTGACCAACTCATAGCCTATGAACCGAAAGTTGACCCTATCATTTCAAAAATAAATTGGTCCGAGGACGACCGTGGTAAGAGACGTCGAATTAATCTGGATCTTAACCTGTAATTTTCCTGTAGAATTTCAACTAATCAGGTACGATTTTCTAAACTCTTCTTCTACTATTTAAGACATTGGGGACAATGTCTCATTTAGGTTTGGGGGTGAGGTATAGTTAATAGTACTTGTTTGTATTGTTATTTTTATTTTTAGTCCAAAATTTTTCGAAAAATACAAAAAAAAAATTGAAAACTTTTCAAAAATTACAAAAATATTTTGCATTTTTTTGTTTTTTATTTTAACTAAAAGGTGAATTGGTAAGAAATAGCCGAGTAAGGAGTTTCCACTCTTGAGACGTATTTCAATCCATTTTTTCGAAATAAGTTAATTTTTGTTTATTTCAATTTAAATATTTAATTTGTGAATTCACCATAAATCTGACTAAAATGAATCTTCTTATGTTCAGTTGACAGGTATTATGAACTTACATGGAAACATACAGACATGAGTTGTAATTGAAAAGTTTGTAATATTCCGTGCTCTAGTTTAATTGGAGGAAACATCTATAAAAGTATGGAATAAAAAAAAAAAAAAAATATAAAAAATAAATTTCTGATGTACAAAAATAAAGTATCTAAGATCCGGGTTATTAAGTCTGTAAGGGTGTTTTAACACCTAGTGCCCTAAAACCAACTGGTTTGGGAGTCATTGGCCCAAAGCTCGCTACATGGATCGAGATGCTACAAAAAAAATATATATATATATTCATATCTGAAGTCTGAGTAATTAAGTTCGTAGGGGTGTCTTAACACCTGGTGCCCTAAAGCCAACTGGTTTGGGAGCCATCGACCCAACACTCGCTACATAGATGGAAGATATTGTATATAAATAAAAAATAAAAAATAAAAAAAAAAAATCAAAGAAAAAATCAGAAAAATCAGAAAAATTATTCCATTACCCCAAAAAGGTGTGAAATCTGATAGAACTTTAGGACAAAAATATTACTCTCTTATCAACTGCACTTATGACTGTTGTGGGCAAAAATGAGTTGTTTAATATTTTGTTGGCTGTGTATATGAAGAATGGTAAAAATAATCGGAGAATTTACTTATTCAGTAATTTAGAAAGAAATAAAACAACTAGTAACTTGTAGTAGAAGTTTCACCTGATTAGTTACTAACTTATTTATTCTCTTTTCGCTTGTCTTTTTGCTTTTGTGTGCATTAGTTTTAATACCTTTTTACTTTTGTAAAATGTTTGTGGGTATCATTGCTGTAAACCCTCACGAGACAACAACTCGTCCACTAGGGACACCTAGGGGTTTAAAGGCTTGTTGCATATGCTAAATGCAACCGTGATCCCTACGAAAATGGCTTAGTTAAATTATATCTGTTATTTTATTCTGTATTTTGCTCGAGGACTAGCAAAATGTTAGGTTTGGGGGTGTGATGAGTGGTATTTATATCACTATTTCCCACTCATTTAATCTAATATTTTGTATAGTTTCTTGAGTTTTGTGAATGTTTTGATGTGTTTTGTGTTATTTTGTAGATAAATAAAGTTTCAGGACATTCTGGAGGTGATTTGGAGTAAAACAGTGAAAAATTGTTGAAAAAATGGCATTTTGGTAATTTCCAGCGTCGCGCCGCCCAGACCTTCCGCGTCGCGACGCCCAGCGTGAGCCGAATCTGCTAACGTGCGCCTGGTCAACTGATCAGGATTTGAGAAGTTTGACTTTGCTAAAATGCGCCGTGCCACGTGTCACCATCACAACGAATCTGCTAACGTGCGCCGTGCCACGTGTCAACATCATATGCTGCGACACTTTGACTTGACACGTGTCGCCTTGTCATCAGCCATGTCAGCGGTCAACGAGTCAACTATGCCATGTGTCATGCCACGTCATCGGCCACGTCACAAGGTCAACCAAGTCAACTTGACACCTCAGCATCAGCCAATCATCGCGTGACACGTGTCGCCACGTGTCGCAATCCTATTGTGCCGACAATTGCAACACACGCCAGCG